>PVIA01004080.1:0-148766 GCA_004024845.1 Tonatia bakeri
AAACTGAGCAAACAAATGGAACAGGAACAGAATCATAGATATGACATCATTTGGAGGGTTCTCACTGGGGAAAGGAAAGGAAGAGAAGGGGAGAAAGGTGCAGGGATTAAGAAACACAAATCTGTAGCTACAAAATAGGGGGTTGTTAAGAACAGTATAGGAATTGGAGTAACCAAAGAACTTACATGCATGACCCATGGACATGAACTAAGTAAGGGGTGGGGGATTGCTGGAGGGAATGGGGGTACTGGGTGGAGGGAAGCAGAGGGGGAAAAGTTGGGACAACTGTAATGGCATAATGAACAAAATATATTAAAAATAAAAACAATAAAATAAAATAACACTGACAAAATAATGTTACTGAGTAGGTGGACCGATGGGAACTCCCATACACTGCTGGTGAGGATGTAAATTATAAATTGAACAATTGTGTCACATATCTGGGAAACACGAAGGTGGGCATGTCTTATAGCTCCACAGTCTCTCCCTGAGATTGTACCCTAGAGAAGCACTGGCACTTGTGCTCGTGCGTGTGTGTGCACATCAGACGACACACACAGCACTGCTTGTGATAAACCCAAATAAGAAGGGGAGGAAACAACTCAAATATAAATTAATGGAATTCTGTACAACTGAGCTATAGCTATACTAATTAACATGGCTGAATCTCTCAAAATGAACAAGTACAAACTTTGTAAGTTGCAGAAGAATGCTATAGTGATACCATTAGTTAAGGTTCAAAATTTGCAAAATAGAATAATATATTTTAGAGATATATATATTAAAAGTATAAAGAAAAACAAGTGAATGATAAACATAGGGGAATATAATTGAGTAGAGGTCTAGAGGGCTTTCAAAGGTTCTGATAATATTCTACTCCTTAAGCTGGGTGATGAGTATTTATTTTAACATCATTTTTTACTCCATATATATGCTATAAAAACTTATATGTGTGGGAATATTTTATATGAAATATATTTAAAAACCGTTTCCTGTTGTTTCTTTGCAGCCTGAGGGCCTGACTCATAGTCAGTGGTGTGGAATGATGCAAAGAACACTGGATCATCGGGAACTTGGGAAACATGGTTTTCAGATCCAGCTCCTCCACTAACCAGCCCAGTGACCTTGTGTAATTCTTTTCTTTTTTTAAAAAGAGATTTTATTTATTTTTTAGAGAGAGGAAGGGAGGGAGAAAGAGGAAGAGTAACATCAACGTGTGGTTGCCTCTTGTGCGCCCCCTACTGGGGACCTGGCCTGCAACTCAGGCCTGTGCCCTAGACTGGGAAGAGGACCGGCAACCATCTGATTCGCAGGTGGGCATTCAATCCACTGAGCCACACCAGCCAGGGCATAATTCTTAACTTTTCTTAACCTAAGTTTCCTTATCAAGAAAATGGGCTGATCAGCATTTCTCAATTATGTTCTTCAGAATGCTAGTTCTAAAATATTTTATAGATATTTTGTGGCAACAACAAAAAAGCTGTGTGGTGAAATTCATTTGGGGGACTCTGGGTTAAACAATAGTAATAGGGTCACCGTGTAGCAAGACTTCTCAGAGTCTTGCCCTGACTGGTGTGGCTCAGTGGGTTGGGCATCAGTCATCCTGCAAAGAGAAAGGTCGTCGGTTTGACTCCCGGTCAGGGCACATGCCTGGGCTGCGGGCCAGGCCCCTGGTTGGGGGCACGCAAGAGGCAATGGATTCACATTTCACACATTGGTGTGTCTCTCCCTCTTTCTCCCTCCCTTCCCCTGTCTCTAAAATAAATAAAATATTTTTTTTAAAAAAGACTTCTCAGAGACTTGAATATACAAGGATGAGTTGTAAATGTCCAAGAGAGGAATACAGAATTTTCAAAAGTTGTTTGCTACAGAATCATGCATATCGATATATAAACATAACAGCTCTTAAAGAAGAGCATGGATCTGGAAATCCTGGAATAACTGCTTCCTCAGATCTCCTTCAATATAACCTTCCATAAATCTACAGTTCTCAGATGACCTTTGTTGCAGGATGTATGATGAACTGTTGGGAAAGAGACGGGGGCTGGGACACCTAAAGATACTGCAATGGCCTGGGCATGGCAGCGCAATTCCTGTAATAACAGTGTTGTGGCTGGGATGGGAAGGGAGAGGCAGTCAGGAAGCATAGCTAAGGGACTGTGAAGTGGGGCAGAGCACAGGGCACCCCTGCCTGGTTAAGCTCCACATACCGATACTAGTCAAGGGCAACCGCTGTGTCTAAGTGCCACTGCAGTGATCAGTTAGCTGTGGCTTTGCACCACATGGAATAGTTTTAGAGCACAAAGGGCTCGAAGAGCTCAGCAGATCCAAGTCTTGCATTTACATGTGAGCATATTGTATTCCAAAGTTTAGGTGACTTCCCCAAAGGCCACATAGCTCAGGTCAATAACTGAATAGCCCAGATGCCCTGATTCCCAGACCAGCCTGACACCCTGACATTTGAATATGTGTGTGAAGTGTGAATACCTCGCCAAGGACTCAACATGGTTTTTATACACTTCCGTTTGAAGGATGAGCTTGAGCCGTACAACCTCTAGGAAGTGAGGTGGCTGTTATGAATTCAAGTGTTCCAGAATTAAGAAGATAATGGTGGATTTCCCCCTAGACAGCTGTTAGTAACATTTGAGAATGTGGATGCATTAGGGAAAATCTGCCACAATTATTGCTCCCACAAAAGAATAAAGCCCATGTCACACCTGTGTCTGATATGTTGTGTTTTTCAGAATGCTTTCACATATTTCACTTCATTTTAGTCTCTCAACCCTGTGAAGAAATTCATGTTTTCATTTTAAATAAGAAATGTATTTCCCTAAGGGTAAATAATGATTTAGTAACAGAAACAAAACCTGAATCCAGGTTTCTTTATTTTTATTCCAAGACTATTTCCATTAAATCACACTTGAATTTCAATGTATTGGTTAGTCTACCATCTTGAATCAAAATAATGGCTAATGAAAACACTTCAAACAGGCATATGTTCTATAAATAGGAATAGGTTCCAGATAGCTGGAGATCCATAAGTTTTAGAACCCCTGATTATCATGAATGGTAAGTAGCTGGATAAAACTGTGGGGTTTGAAAATACAGAGACATTCAAAAAAGGTTCCTCCCCCGGATCGAACTGGAATCCCTCAGACGTCAGGCAACCCTGACACAACCAGCAAGAGAGCTTGATTTGAAGCCTCACCAAAAATGAGTGGCCAGGGAAAGCATTCTTATTCCTGATGGGCCTGAGACTCCCCTTTCTGCCAAGAGATGCCAAGAGGGGCAGGTGGAACTGGAAGAGAAATCCAGCTACAGCAGGCGGATTGGTCCAGAAAGCCTTTGTCTCTGTGGGTCCCAGACCTCCCTCCCCAGCCCAGAGTCACCAGGTGTTATGGATTCAGTGTTTGTGTCCCCCCACCCCCGCACTCCCCAATATTCACATATCGAAGCTCCTACACCCAGTGTGGCTGTATTTGAGGAGATGAGGCTCTAAGGAAATTCTTAAGGTTAAATGGAGACAGAACGGTGGGGCCTGGATCCAATGGGATTAGTGTCCTCATAAGAGACCCCAGAGACCCAGAGAGCTCATGCTTGCCCCCTCTCCCTCTCTAACTCTCCCTGACCCCATACACTCCACTGAGAGGAACGACCACGTGACCACTTGGGGAGAAGGCAACTGGTTTCGAGGTCTCACTAGAAACGCAATTGGCCATCACCTTAATCAAGGATGTCTAGCTTCCTGTCTTGGTCTGTTTAGGCTCCTATAATAAAATATCACAGACTGGGTAGCTCATAAACAACAGAAATTTACTTCTGGAGCCTGGACATCCAAGATTAAGATGCCAGCGTGTCCACATTCTGGTGAGGACCCTCTTTCTGGGTCATACCTGGTGCCTACTCCCTGTGTCCTCACATGGTGGGAGGGGCCAGGGATTTACATGGGACCTCTTTTATAAGAAAACTAATCCCATTCATAAGGGTTCTAGCATCATAACCTAAGCATCTCCCAAAGGCCTCACCTCCTACTACCATCATTGTTGGGGGGTAGGATTTCAACATGTGAATTTTGGGGGGACACAAATATTCAGAACTGAGAAAATAAATTGCTATTGTTCAAGCCACCCCATCTGTCCTGACTAAGATAGGAGCAGGACAGAACAGACAAGAGGAATCCACTTCCATAAGTGGTCCAGTCTGGGAAGCCTCCTTTTCCCCACAGGCCAACACTCTCCCTCTGTGCAGAGTCTGTGGAAGCTGGGGGCACAAAGTAGGAGGAACCCTCCTACCCCATGTTAAGGTTACTATATGGCTACACTAACTAAGATAATGTGGTATTGGCAGAGAGATGACGCATACAGCAATGGAACAGAATTAAGATTCCAGAAATGTGCTCAACTGATTTTTGACAAAGATGCAAAAACAATTAAATGGAGGGAAGTTAGCCTTTTCAACAAATGATACTGAGGCAATTTGGCCATCCACAGGCAATAAATAAATAGATAAATAAACCTCTATCTAAATCTTACACCTATACAGAAGTTAACTCAAAATGGGTCACTGATTTAATGTAAAGCTATAAAATGTTGAGAAATAAAACAGGGGGAAAACTCTTCACGATCTAGGGCTAGGCAAACATTCTGAGACTGGGCACGAGGCATGATCCATAAAAGGAAAGCTTGATAAATTGAAAGCATTTCCCCTGCAAAAGACCCGACAAAGAGAATGAAAAGACAAGTTACAGAATGGGAATGAACGTGAATATTTGCAAACCACATATAGGACAAAGGACTAGTATCTGGAATACATAAAGAACTAAAAAATAATAGTAATGAAGAACTTGCGCAGTTCAATGGTCAAAAACTAAACTAGTCAATTAGAAAATGGGCAAAAGACATGAACAGACGTTTCAATGATGAAGATATACAGATAGCAAATAAACACATGAAAAGATGTTAACATTATTAAACCTCCGGGAAATGCAAATTAAAACCACAGTGAAATACCCTTACACATTTTTCAGGATAGCTAAAATTAAAAAGTCTCAATGCTAAATGCTTGTGAGGACGTAGAGAAGCTGGGCCACTCATATATCACTGGTGGGAATATGAAATAGGACAGCCAGTCCGGAAAACAGTTTGGCAGTTTCTTATAAAACTAAACGTGCTCCTACCGTATGAGCCAGCAATCACACACTCGGACATTCATCCCAGAGAAATGAAACTTATAGTCACACAAAGCCCTGTTAATGAGTGTTCACAGAAACCTTATTTGTAATAGGCAAAACCTGGCAAGAGCCTAGATATTCTCCAGCAGGTTAATGCTCCGATCAATTGTGGGACATACTCAGCAATGTAAAGAATGAACTATTGGTAATAAGACCACTTGGACGAGTCTCCAGGGAACTATACTGAGTGGAAAAAGCCAATCCCCAAAGGTAGCATACTATATGATTCCATTTATGTAACATTCCTTTAAATGACAGAGTTTTAGAAATGAGAAAAAGATGGATGTCAGGGACAGGTACTTGGGGCTGGAGTGGGGTGGATGAGAAGGAGGGAGTTGTGGCTTAAAGGGGCAACAGGAGGGGGTTCTGTGGTGATAGAATATTTTGTAACTTGACTCTGATAGTGGACCCGTGATCCTACACAGGTGATCACATTGTAAGAACTTAATAAACACACATACATATACACAAACGAGTTTTAGTAAAACCAGGGAAATCTGAATAAGATTGGTGGATTATAGCCATGTCAATAACCTGGTTATGACTTATACCATAATTTTGCAAAATATTACCATTATGGGAAACCGGATTCTCGCTGTTATTATTTCTTACAACTGTGTAAATCTACAATTATTAACAAAAATTTCAATTTGAAATGTTGTGTAAATACCTAGATGACATGGACAGTAGCAATAGAGATTATTTTACAGTTGCTTAGAACAGTAAATAAGAGTACACACAAGAAAAGAAAGGACCTTGGCTGGTGTGGCTCAGTGGATTGAGCTCCTGCCTGCGAACCAAAGGGTCGCCGTTTCAATTCCCAGTCAGGGCATATGCCTGGGTTGTAGGGCAGGGCCCCAGTAGGGGGCGCACAAGAGGCAACCACGCGTTGATGTTTCTCTCCCTCTCTGTCTCCCTCCCTCCCTCTCTCTAAAAATAAATAAATTAAACCTTTTTAAGAAAAGAAAGGAATTGAAGGCAATTAAGAAAAACAAGGAAGAGAGAAGCTATAAGAAATGCATGATAGCACCTCTGAATTTTGGAAGTACGAGAAACATACGAAGTTGTTAAAAGAACTGACATTCCCCTTTCCTGTATTGTCTACATTCTATTTCTGACTCTTAGAACCACTGCTCTATCTGTAGTACACAGGTATCGAGTTCTAAATGCATCTGGATCTAATTTGATGCAATTCTCTTCATTTTAAGATGGGTATATCTTAATCCCCTGGCTTTCAGTGCACAACCCAAGCAGTTTTAAACATTCCTGGCAATGATTAATTCACTTTTGATTTGTCATGTGCACTCCTGTAATTTTAGGTTTTCCTGCCAATCTTTTGACTTTGTGCTTCTTGACGTAAACGGTTTACCTTGAAAATGGTCCAGTGTTTCATTAATGTCTCCATATAAGGCATGATCAAAAAGCAGAGCCTAATTTTCATCTTCCTTGTTCAGTCATTCGCCAAAAATTGTTCTCTCATGTCCCCAAATCTCCTCTTTCTACGTCCGAAACTGCATTCACGGACAGTGGTCAAGGGCCGACTAGAAATTGCTTTGTAACAAAGTTACTCCCCACCTCAGCTGCCTCTTTTAAAATATCAGATGCTAGGCCCTGCCTCATGCTCAATCATAATACCCATTCCATGAACAACTCTGTGAGGTATACTACTGTTATTACCCTAATTTCATAGATGAAGAGGCTGAGGCACAGAAAAAGATAAGTAGATGCCCACAGACGGGCAGAGTAAGCCGGGGAGCTGGAATTGGAACCTAGGTAAACAGACCCCAGAGTCTATACCCTTGACCTCTACACCTTTACGCTTCCTGTGTCAGTCTCTCCGGGGTTGCTGTCTGAGTATCTCTTATTTAACAAAACAAACTCGTTTGCACAGTGCCTGGCTTGGGGACCTCTAGGCCAAACACCGTTCTGCTGGAGAGGCTCAGGAACCGAGGAAGGTGCTCGTGCCCAGCCAGGAGCAAACAGCCTCCTGCCGGCGGACCTGGGTGTCCTGACACAGGCCCCATCTGCTGCGGCTCCGTGTTCTGCCTATACTTTCCCCTTGCAACTGCCCTTGGAGGTAAATATCCTCATCCTTATGTTCCAGATGGAGAAACTGAGGCTTGGTGGAAATCACCAGCCCCCCATCACTCCCCATTGGTAAGTGGCAACGGCAGGATTTAAACTCTGAAGCCCAAGCTCTCTAAACATTAATATTGCCTCTTCCATGAAAGGTCCACCAGTGGATCTCGAACAACTGGTTGGAGCACCTGCTCTGAGGTTATTAGCAAATAAGTGCTCCCAGAGGTGCTTTGTAGTGTTCAAAGCAGAACCATAAACGTGATTTGCTGTCAAGACTCCAGGGGAAAATGGTAATGGCAGGACTTCAGGCACTGAGATAAATCTATGGGGGAGATACGTGGGGTCAAGAGGGTCTGCCAGCACCTTCTCAGATGATAGTGCGTGGGTGGAAGAGCACCTGAGGGCACCTCCCTCCCCAACGCACCCGCCCCGCCCCACAAAGCTGCCTTCCAGCGAAGCAGTAACTGGGAGCTAGCCCTGTCTTAGTCACCCGACCTCCATCCGCAGCTCCAGTCCGCCTTCCTTCTTTCCCTTTTCTGGGATCTACCGTGAAACTCTGTGCCAGAGAGTGTGGAGAAGGTTTTTAAAAACTGTCCTGGGTATGATTGTTAATGTTTGCCCAATTTAAATGAAACACTGTTCGTTGTGTTGTATTGTATTGTATTGTATATACTGATAAAACTCATTAACTGCATAATGGCTTCATGGTCCCTGGTCTAAAATGTACAATATGCTCAATATTAAATATTAAAATCAATCCATCAAAATTTAATGGCTAAATAGGGATACTATTTAGCCAAAGTAAGAGGCATTATCTGGATCCGTGTAAAATTATCATGGGATTCACAAAAAAAATAATTGGTAAATTGGGACACAGGACAGATCCTGAGGTAGAAATAAAATCTCACGCAGAGCAGATCACAGATTTGTGGTGTCCATTTACTGTAAGGGTTTCGCCTAATTATGCCGGAGTCTCAGCTTGATTGATCTTCAGCTTTTCCCCACCTGGCAGCCCTTCAGCACTCTGAGCACCCTCAGGCCCAGGGAGCACGCCCAGGGTCACCACAGGCACAATTGCTGATCTGCAGAGGGAGTGATTCAGACTCTAAGTCGCCACTGGGCTTCCTGCACTGACAGACCACGAGTTGTTCTGCTCCTACCACCTGCTTGAAAACCTTACGGTGGTAACTTTCCTTTGCTTGTAGGTTAAAATCCAAAATCTTTAGCATGGCCCTCTGGACCATCCGTAATCTGAATCCAAGCCGTCTTTTGAGCCTGATGTTAGCAACTTCCCCAAGTGGGTCTTTATCTCCAGCCAGAGTGGTTTGCGTTCCACTCTCAGGCCTTGTGTCCTTCCTCTTTGGTCCTTTTTTTTTTTGTCCACATACCTGTCCTGCCTTTCCTTCCATTTCTGTCAAAATCTCACTCATCCATCGAGGAATCCCCACATCCAGTCTGTCGGGAGTCTCAAAGGATTCCTGTACAAGTAGCATCTCTTTTCTCTGCCTAGGTTATACAAATTTGAGAAAGAAGACAGTCAATGTGGGAGTCCAAGAAACTAAAAGCTTTACTGTGGCTTTCCTAATGGAGCAGGATTAAGGACTTAATTCGGTGTGAGGACTAAATGGGCCTGACGTCCAAACCACAGCGCAAGCAGACTCACTCACCAGCCGGTTCTGAGCCCTGAGCCCTGAGCCCGGCCTGGCTTCAGCTCAGTCACTGCCAGGAGGAGCCCGAGAGGCCTTGCTCTCTGCGGCAGCTCCCTCCCGAGAGCAGGAAGGGCTGGGACAAGCTATGTTTATAGGAAGGAAACATTGAATCGAAGGAAAAGGCTTCCACAATGTCTCCATCTATGGTTAAGATTAGATACCAGAGTTTTACTCCCAAGCATCTCCCAAATCCGTCTGCTTCTTTCCTCCAGCGTCACCACGCTCTGTTGCCTGGATTAGTGCAGTCGCCTGTTATTGGTCGTCTGCACCCACTCTGGAGCCCTGAAAGCATCATTCCCTACAATGCGACCATAACAGTGTTTTTAATAGGCAAACCTGCTGGTCCTCTCTTTTTAAGTCCCCTCTGTAGATTTTCATTGTTTTGGGGGTCAAGATGAAAAGTTCTTAACTGGCTAGGCCCCGCGTGGTCTGGCTCCTGTCTCTTCTTGTTCTTCCTGCTTCCCTACCATTTTTGCCCCACCTGCATGGGGCATTTAAAGTTTTTTAGGTTGCCATGCTTCCTCCTACCTCAAATGCTTTGCACAGGCTGTTCCCTTTAACACCATACTCACTCGCCTCTTCTTTCTGTTTGCTTTTCTTTTTTCCTAGTTAACTGCTACTCATTCATAGATCTCAGCTGCCACATCCTTTCCACAGGTCCCCTCTTTTGTGCCCTCCTAGCTCCCGCTTCTTCCTTCGTTCAACTTACCATGAGTTATCACTGTATAACTGTGCGATCATTTGATTAATGCCTATTTCCCTTTTCAGCTCTCACAGGACCATGGACCCTCTCTGTTTTACCCACTCTTGTGTTCCCCAGAGATTAGCACTGCACCCAGTCCTCAGCAACACCTAATAAGTATATCTTGAATAAGCAAAAGCCCAGCTTGAATGTCATCTGTTAAGCCAGAAATTTTCGTCCTCTGAAATCCTATGGCTCTCAAGATCCCTCCCACTCACTCACATGATGTTAATGGCACACTGCATCGTAGTAGTGAGGCTAACTGTATGTGTCTTATTTCGCCAGGTAGGTTGTGAGTGCCTGTGGCCTGGGGATCACAGTGTCCATGCCACTGGGACTCGCATAGTGCCTAGCCCAATTTCCGGCACTTGACATGTGCACAGTATCCACTTATTCAAAGCATTCATAAAGATTTGGCTTTTCTTTTTCTGCCTATAGCCGTGTTGGTGGTGATGGGAGGAAGTTACAATCCCCTGATGTTTGGAAATGCAGCAGAGGCTGCGTTTTATAGGTTAGCACTAGGAAAGGGTATCAGGATGCTGTTCTTTTATTGCAAGAACATCTCTCTGCCAATTTGCTTGGCAAAGCAAAGCCTCTTCTGTAAACAGAGCAATTGGTTCTATTTATTCAAAAAAAGAAAATATAACCACAAGAGCTGCATATTCACACAGAGGTGTGCTGTTTTTTTAATTTATTCATTTGAGTTATAGTTTACTATAGTTGTTTGCTAATGATTCCGATCATAACTGTCACTGTTGCAGCCTTCAGCACTTCATGCACCTTCCTGGCAGAAGACCGGGGGGCAAGCCTGTCAGAAATGTGGGGTGAAGAGGCCAAGACCAGAGTGTTGACAAACACTAGCATGACCAGATGTCTTTCTGGGACACGTGGGGCAGGGCCTGCTTGCAGGGGAGTGCAGAGGTTTCTGGGCCAGGTCAAGCGTTTCCCCTGAGGCACATTTTCTGGGAAAGTGCTGTGTCTGAGAAGAAAGATGCAACCGTAGCCCAAGAAGACCAAGGCAGAGAATACTGAACCACGAGGAAAGCAAATAACTGTAGAGTGAGGCGGACATTGTAAGGAACAAGGTGCAGCCAGGATGAGGCCCTTGAATTGTGGACATGCAGGGAACACCGCTTTCCTACAGAGCTGCGCTGCAGAAGGGCTGGGGCAGTTGCTGCAGGGGAGGCTTTTGACACAGCCCTGACTTTGAGGAGCTTACCGTTTGGTTCTTCACAGATAGTCAACACCACCCCTGACTTCATACAGGGACACTCGGCTACACACGGAAGGTACACGTCGAGACGCACACTGCAAATCCTGTGATACCAGGTGACCGTGAACAGGCCGTGTCGGAGCTTCTGTGAGAACAGGAATGTGTAACCGGAAAGGGAGGTTAGGGGAGGTCATTGCAGGTTAGACATCGCCTCCTTCCTTATGAAACCTCTGACCTCCCTCTCTCCCTTGCTCAGTTTGCTCTTCGGTGGTCTTCTACCTGGATGCCACCTCTTCCTGGGACCTTCACAATGGTGCTGGCTTCTAAGCCCTGTGTCTTCACTCACCCTTGGCTCCACACTGTGCGTCCAGGAGTCACACCCTCCCCGCCCCTCCCCAAGCTCAGCCAAACCGACTCGTATCGAGATGATGAGGGTGCACGTAAAGAGCCTACTTACTTGTAATATTGAACTGGATACGGTTCAGAGTGACCTGAACACATTTGCACCTTTTGGGAGTGCATAAGCTAAAACAAAAAAGACAGACATAGAAAAGACGTGACTCCATCCCAGAGGAAAAGGCAGTGAAAAGATATACATTGGGAAAATACAAGGGTTGCCATCACTGATGACACACGGCCTCAGCCGCTTAGCCACACAAAGCCTGCAGCATCCCCCCTGAGTAGATGACTCCGAAATCGCTGTCTCTGGACTCACCCCGTTAACTCAGCGTCCAGCTGGAAATCTGTAATTGCGTCTGGTACATCTCTGCTCAAATATCTTCCTCTTCAAGATGGGAATTTCCTAAACTGAACTCATCACCCTTTCCCCTACCTCTCCCACTTTCCCCGTTTTCCCTTCTCAGCCTGTCTCTCTGTATGGACACCCGCCCTGGACATTATGTTAGTGTCTCACAGATGACGTCTGCCCTCGCTCCTGAGCGCGTGAGTTTCCCCAGTTGCTGAGGCTCGGAGCGTGTAGCGTTCCCCCTTAACTCCCATTTCTCTTTCTTCTCTTTCATCAACGTTTCTCCCTGTGTCCTTGGCTTGGTCTCCAAATCCTGTGGTTGTCATTACCTTCTCTTTTCACTTGAGAAAAAAGAAAGATCTAGCTTGTTTATACAGAGAGAGCCCAAGGGCGTTTGGAAGTCTGAGTCTGCTCCGACTGAGAAGTCTGCTATGAGGCTTGGACAGGGCTGCACATTTGAAGGGGCCCCAGTGAAATGCAAGGATCACTAACGTAATCGGGGCATGAGCGGGCTGTCGAATGCTGTTCTTCTTTATTGATCTGATGCAGATACAACATCCACAGAATAGAATCCCATTTGATTTTTTTAAATAAAAATAGTGTTTTAGTAGACCCTTGTACACGTTAAATTGCACCTCTTACAGATTGACCCTCATAGCAATAGGTGTGTCCACACTAGATTTATTCCCGAACTACTCCCTCACCCCACACCGCCCCACCCCATGCTTCTTGGTTGTTGCTCCTGAAATCCTTTCAAACCATGAGGAGAAGTCCTGTTCGATTCAATATTTACGTTTTAAATCAGAGCGCTAACTAGAAGAGGAGAAGGACGGAAGGCAATAGACCTTTGAGCAGAGGAGGGCAGCACCTCGGGTAAACAGAGTCTTCGGAGAAAGGCAGCCCAGGGGACTAGAAGATAGAGTAGTTCACAAGACATTCCCTGCGGAGGGGGGTGGCTTGCACTGAAAATAGCCACTGCAGTGAAGTGTCGTGAAGACAGTGGCAGCCTCCACTAATACATCAGTTATTTTGGGAGGCTATCTGGGTATCTCTCTACCTTCCTGGGCCCTGGGGTCAGCACCGCCAGCCGGTGGAAACATGGGTGTCAGCAGCACTAAGCAGGTTTAACTCATTCAAGGCGTCTCCCGGTAGAGGCAACTAAAAGAAAGTGTTTCAAATATTTTCTTAAGTTGGGAGCTCTGCTTAGTGTAAAGCCTGACAAGAGCTGAGATACAAAATTACTGATAACAACTTCTAACAATAGAAAATTATAGTAAACTTGGTTAACAAAGCTTGTATTCTTTTTTAAATCCTCACCCAAGGACATGCTTATTGATTTTTAGGGAGGAAGAGGGAGGGGAAGAGAAACATTGGTGTGACCGTCTGCTTCCCTTACACTCCGACAAGGAACCAAACCCACAACCCAGGCATGTGCCCTGAACGGGCACCAAACCAACGACCCTTCAGTCCACAGGATGATGCTCCAACCAACTGAGCCACACCAGCCAGGGCAACGCTTGAATTATTAATATGCTTTAACATCAGCTTCAAGTGAATATTGCACTTATAACAATATAAATTGTATAACAAATGATATACTTATCCATATATTTTAGGAGCAATTCTGAGCCCATGAGACATGTTTGCACTTTTGATTTTTGCTAAACTTTTTATATATCTGAACAGAATTCATTCAGGTACCAGGTTCTCCCATATTTAACATCAGCTAACTTCCCCCTTTTGTTTGATTTTAGAAAACTCCCTAAAAGTCCATTTGGCTGTTTCTGGTCACTTTAAAATTGGGGAAAATATTTCCTTTTTTGTCAGGAGAAAGAAAAGCAGATACATCTTTACACTCATAACTAAAAATGGCTTTGTTTGTAATGACTTTGGCGTGTACTAAATTTGGGCACGGATGGGGAATAAGACCTTATCTAAAGACAACAGATCTGAGTATCTATATCTGTGAATGTTTTAAACATTTCTTTCTGCACGGCCCTGAGGCAGCCTGCCACTTTTATGTAAATACGTTCCCGTCCCTTCACCTGCGTTCATTGTAAACGTGACTCAGTGGTGACTTGCTTCTGCACACAACACAATCTGAGAAGTGTGTTACCTGAGTCAACACTAATTTTTTAAAGTAGTTAGGTTCTAGGAAGGACGCAGTGATCCTTCCTGATACAAATTTATTGAACTAGGTTATAAATGTTCACAGTACTGTTAGCTAATGGAGAAGAAAAGAAAGGGCCACCTAAATAAAAACCTTCAATTATAGATTCATCGTTAAGAGATAATCGATGTTATCACTTAACAAATATTCAGAAGCTGGAACGGGTGACTATCACACTGCCGTCAGACACAGTGCTTCTGGTTGACGAGCGCTGGCGACATTACCTGAGAACTTGGCATCACCCCAACAGGAGTCACTGGAGAGTGGAGGTTCAGGTGCCATGCCTTTCCAGGACTGGGACTCGCTTTCTGAGTCTGTTTACTTCCTGCTGCCTGACCTTGGTGGGAAACATTTAGTCACATGGTGGTGAAGCCAGGTCAGTTTTGCAGTGGGAAGAGCTTCCTTCTGCAGGAGCCCGGGCGGCTGGACTGCAGGCGGGCACAGCCTGGGCATACCTCGCTCCTGCTCCGGAAGACCAGAGCCCACTGAGGAGAAGCCCAGGAGCAGGGTCCCCCTGAGATGTCCGGAAGAGACCTGGAGACACCTTGAACACAAGAGTGCTTCCTCTTTTATAGAACTGATGGAGGTGTCACAACATCATTAGGAAACTGGTTTCATTCACAGATATTTTTTTAGCAAATTTTGCCTGGTTGTAAATGCAACCATTAGTTATATCCCACACCACACCACCAGAAATGTACCTTCAGACTGTGTGCATCTTTTTAAAATCATACTTTTTACCATGAACTTGCGGCCTGTTATAAAATCCCCAGAGCTAAAAAAATTTTTAAACCAAATTGGATATTAGGTTAATTCTCCCATAGCCTATCTTAGTTTACGTTAAGATAAGCTATGTGTTAGTTCCATTATATTTCGTGGTTTGGATTTTTAATCTATCAATTTTAGCTATCAATATAATACTGAATCTTAGCACTTTCTAAGACTAGGAGGAAACGCAAAGGACTAAAGCTTTCTCCTGGGCATTGGACTTCTGCTGTGCAGTTTAGTTCTCCCAAAGCCCCCCACCAGGCATTCCCGTTGCACTGAGAGTCAGAGGAGGAAACTGAGGTTCACGGAAGCCCCCACAGACGGTGAGTGGGCGAGTGGACACCTGTGTGGCACCCTCCAAAATGGCAGCAGTCCCTTATGACGTGGGGTCGGTTATAAACCTGTTAAACGGATTCTCCACGTCTCCATTTGGAGGCTGACAAAACTATTAAATGGACGGAGCCAATACACTCCATAGCCAGTCCCTTCCCCCCCGCAACCCTCCGGGATAGCTCTGCAGGCCCGTGCAGGGCCAACAACCCACTTGGGTTGTTTGATCACCCACGGAGCCCGCTACCTGCCTGGGGAGCCCCCACAGCTCCCTCTGGTCCAGAGGAGATCGTGAGGAGTTCTGTTCAATGTGTCGCAAATCACGATGCCACAGTACACAAACTTCCACTATGTTTTAAAAACGAATCTTTAAAAAAATCTTTGCAGAGCGCTGGCCAGGCACTCAGTTGGTGAGGGCATCATCCCGATACCCCATGGTTGCCAGGCTGACCCCCGTCAGGACACAGAGGAGAATCAACCAAGGAACGCATAACTGAGGAAAACAACAAATCAGTGTTCCGCTCTCCCTTCCTTGCTTTCTGAAATGAGTCGGTCCATAAATAAATACTTCAAAGAAACTTTAAAAAAACCTTTAAAGATAACAAAGTTAGTTGGACCATGCCTGCCACTGGCTCCTCGTCTCAATGCTTACGTACCGTCTGTTATTTGTCAACTTTTGCGTTTTGCTGGGGATCAAACCGAATTCCGGTCTACATTCTCTGGAATATGTCCCTCTTCCCTTGTTGAATTTTGGCGTATTTTCTTGCTACCTGTTTTAATTTTGTAAAAGATTACTGAAAATGGCTCCGATTACATTCCTATGGTACCATGGGGTGTACTGTATTTCATGCTGCTTTGAAGTTAAAATGACACAGATTTTACATTGAAAAGTGTCTCTGCCCTTCCTGGTTCCAATACAAAGAAGTCTTTCTCTTGTAATACTATTTTAATGCCCAATTTTTACCAGGTTCACTGTTATCTATAAGCAGAATCAGGGTACTTTCCTCCTCCGTCTTTTTCGCTGGAGTGAGGCAGAACCAAAATGATTGTTAATTATAGCTCCCAGGGCTACGGTTTTGCTTGGTCTTCCACAAGACCCCAGAAGTTGAGACATGTTTGAATTCAAGATCAGACTTACAGTTCTAATATTTAATCTAAAGCGTGTCTGGGTGATTTTTCTTCAAGCTTTCTTGTCATGTAAGCGCGTATAAAAAGCAAGTGAAATGAAACAGCAGAGGGCTGGTGTTTTGAATTTCAAGTTTCCGAGGGTTAAGTGAGTCTGCAGATTGTTCGGCAGGGTTGCCCAGTGCGGAGCTGCCCCCAAGGACCTGCTGGCCCAGCTGGATTCACTTAAGGCGCCGTCACCACTTATCTGCTGCCTCACTTCAGCGCCACTCTTGCCCACATTCCTGACGGCACTTAGCTCTACCTAATGGACAGAATGCGATTCCCAGATGATACTGCATCATAAATCCAACCTACCTACCATCCATTAACGTCTGCCGTAGGCATGGAACCTACAACGTGCTCATTCCAGCGTCACACACTTTGAGATAAAGCAGGTACCCTTGCTGGGAATTTTAACAGCTTTAGAACAAATCCACAGTTGTCTTTGTGATGTCCAGGTAGGGACTGTGGTAACCCTGCTGAGTGAAGAGGGCGGGACAAGTGAGTGGCTTGTCTGCAGATGCGATGTCTTCTTACCTCTGTGTCGTCTGTCACAGCTGCCAAGGAGCCTTGACCAGGACAGGAGAGTGGATGTGCTGGGCTGAATGGACACCAATCGCCCCAGCAGAGGAAAGCTCTTCTTAGAGTCCCGTGTCTGTTCACGCAGTGTAGTGAGCACCTCAGATGAGCAAAGCTCTGCTCCAGGCTCTTAGAGGGCATCTTAAATACACAGGACGGGCTCCAAGGCCATCCGATGGCATAGGGGGGTTTGGTGTCATGCTCTGTGTTTGGCAGTGTGCTGTCTGTGTCTTCCTCCTCTTCGTATGGCACCATCTCTCCTCAGTCTTCACCTCTCGGGCTGACAGCACTCCCCCGAGAGGCCTGCCCCGAGCTCCTGAACCGAAGTCTTCGCCCCCCTCCTCCCTCCACCACAGCACCTTGCCTACTTACCTCGTGGCACAGATCACAGTGCGCGATAGGAGGTATGTTCGCCTGCGTGTGTACTTTCTGTTTCATACGTTTGCTTTCATCTCACAAGCTCAGGGACCCTCTGCTTGTTTTCTTTCTACTGTATCCCCAATGCACAGCTCATAATGCTTAGTTGGTACTTAGTAGGCTCTTGGTAAATATTGAATTAATTAGTGAGTCAGTCATTAAGTGTTAGCACTGCTTAAATTCAAGGATGAGAGCCCTTACTTTAAAAAAATTTCTTTTTATGTGTGATAAAGTGGCATATATTTTATGACAAAAATTTTATTGGTCATACTTTTAGACTTGTTTGGGAAAAGTTGCTCAAGCTCCAACTCTCATGTCTATCCAGAGATCTCCATTTTTTCAGGGATGGCGGCATTTGCTGGCTATCCCCGCTGACTTAACTCCCGATGTGTCTGGTCCTGTTTCGGCCTGCCCGACACCGTCACACTTACCTCTCAGGGGCAGGAGCTTTGGTCTCTAGGGTGACCGTTCACAGTGAGGGCCGTTCACAGTGAGGGGGGTGGGGGGGTGCAAAATGATCCAAGAGTTTGGGAAGAAAATATGAGAACTTCTGCTTACATCTATCTACAGATGAGAAAAAACAATCTTTACAAATCTTTAAGTTTGTTTTGATAGTAATTCACATATAAACTTGTATATGAACATACATACATTGGGGGTACATGTTTGAATTTTTTTTTTTACCAACAGGGGTTCTCAATTTAAAAAGTGTGGAAGCCACTAAAAGAGAACATCCTGTTAATATAAGATTTTTGAAGGCAAAGATCATGGCGAATACTCTTTTGCATTGCTCACTGGGGCTTGTGCAGTGATTAAAAGATATAAACAGGTGATTGATAGTTGTTTGCTTGACCAGTGAGGTCGAAGATCAGAGGCGCTGCTTCGTTCGGGACAATGAGCTTTCTGGGTGTTGCTTCATTCGCGACTGGAAAACATGAATTCAGCAGGTTGTGTGACTGGGTTGCCTGTGGTCCACCATAGCATGGCTTTACAAACACATATGATCAGCCTGAGGAAAACTGCTCACAGCAGAAGTTCCATTGACAGTGGGCCAGTAGAATTACCTTGTATACGAAGGGCAGCATATTCCGTCTTCACCATAAACTTTCCCCTCAGGGCTTCGTGAATCAGAGAAACGCTATCTGCTCCCTGGTTGAAGCATAAACCCACGTAAGCTGGTAAAAGTAACATTGGAGGGTCACAGAAACAGCCCATTCATTTGCAACAGAACCTTATACACTTGGCTTACATACTTCCAGTCATGTGGAACTCACTGCCTCTTTTGAATGACTCTGCTCCTCACACTGACTTGAAGTCCGCTCTTTCATAGCCTCTGTCCATGGCTCTTGGCGGTCCCTTCCCAATCCCCAAACAAGTCCAACCTGCCACCACGTGAATGCTTCCCAACGGGTGAAGGAGAGCTTCTGGGGCTCTGGTAGGTTTTTCTGCTGCAAGGGAGACACCCTTGAGCTTTTCAAGCTTTTTAAATATCCCCTTCGTGTTTAAGTCACACCACATCCTAGTTAAACAACCTGAGAAAGGAGGTCCAATTGGTCAGTCCTGTGTGGAGCGCGGTGCCGAGCTCTGTGTGTGACCATCAGGACTGGGCCCAGCCAGGGCAGGGCAGGCCCGGCCTCCCCGCGAGCTCCGAACACCAACTCTCCAGCAGGTGGGCGGGCGTGACGCTGCAGACGCACACTGAGCTTGTAGATTGGGAAATCCCCTCTCTCCTCGCCATAAACAAAAGGGAATAATGGATCTTTTTTCCACTTTCTTCCCCCATGCCAAAATTTAGAATTTTCATGGTGCTGTGGGCTGTAGAAGGGGGAGATGCTGCAACTGTAGAGCACCAGCTGTTTGCAGCCCCCTGCTCACTCCCGATCCTTATCGATAAGCAGTCAGACTGATTGGTTTGAAGCCAGCCAGGACATTTTTTCCTTTGCATTCTTCCCTTTTCTCTTAACGTTATCTTACATGTACATTTTGAAGTATCAACAGAATCTGCAAACTTAATTCCTTTTAATAGCAACATAGCATTCCATTGTCTTAATGTACCACGGTTTATATAACCTTTTCCCGATTTGGGCATTGGGTCACGTCCCATTTTTCCACTGTTATGAATGATGTTACCATAAACATTTGTGCTATTTGCTTTCTTTTCTCTTTTGCATGTTTCCTTGGGGTATATTCCAACAGTGAGATGATTGGGTCAAAGTGTGTGAACACTTTTATTACTCTTTTTATATGTTGCCAGACTGATCTCCAGAGGGGTGAGTACTTTTTGAAAGTGCCAAATAAGACAATGGGGCCTGGAGAAATGGTGGCTTAACTGGAGAAGTTGGGCCGGAGTGTTGCATCAGATTCCCCGCAGTTGTCCACTCTCAGCTCCAGCTATCTGAATGTGTGTGGGGGTGGGGGGTGGGGGGGGGGAGAAGAAGCAGTGAACCACCACCCTCGGTGAACCCTTCTGCTTTACCCAGAAGCGCATCTTGCTACTTTTCTATGAGAGGATTTTTATCTCTTGAAAGAGACAGTCTCACCTGAGTTGTAACCCTAGCTTTGACACTCCCTTGCTCTGTGCTCTTAGACAAGTCACCTAACCTCTCTGAGCCTGATTCCTTCCTCAGCTGTATACGAGGTTAAATGATAGTCCCTCCTCAGAGGGTTTTGAGAAGGCATTTTTAAAGTGCTGGGATTCTGTTGTTACCTTTGAACCACTGAGTGGGAGGGGACCGTGTGTTTCTTCCTTCTCCCTCGTGCTACCAGGGTCCAGCTCTGTGTCTGACCCGTGGCAGAGGGCAGTACATGTCTATTGTGGGATGCATGGGTTGTTTGTACCCACAATCTTGCTTTACAGTGTTTAGGAGCTGGAAAAACATAATAGAAGTGGATGAAATATAATGTATCTTTAACACGAAGAAAGGCCTTCACTTGAATGTTTGTGGGACGTGCCAAGCTTGAGGCCTGTGCTTTGGTTCACTCACCAAGCCTAATTGTTCCTTCAGGAAGAGCATCTCCAGTTTTCCAAGACCCCCAGAGGAAAGACAAGATGCGCTGGAAGGTTGAGGAGAGAGGTCAGAGAAGACTCTTTGTCTCACAGGGAGGGACTTGCAGGGAAGGCCCCGGCCGGGTCTCCGGGTCTCTGGGGATGTTTGCACGTCTCTGAGAGGGGTTGGGAGGACGTGTTCAAGACCTGCCTTGCATCCCCCCAGCCTCCTTCCTGCTGGAGAGGAGGAGCCAGAGAGGTGAAAGGATGCCCGAGTGGGTGGCCCACTTTCACTGGATAGAGACTAGATAGAGATTTCCTCCATTCGCTGCAGTCTCTCTCTGGTGTTCTCACTTAATGATGGCTACAAATTCTTGCTGTTTCTCCCACTGAGATGTGAAGTCTGATGCCCCTCCCCCAGGGCTGGCATTCCGGAATTTCTTTTTTTTTTTTTTAAGATTTTTTAATTTTATTTTTTAGACAAAGGAGACAGAAAGAAAGGGGGAGAAACATCAATGTGTGGTTGCCTCTCATGTGTCCCCTACTGGGGACCTGGCCCACAAACCAGGCATGTGCCCTGAATGGGAATTGAACCAACAGTCCGCAGGCCAGCACTCAATCCACTAGGCAACACCAGCCAGGGCCATTCTGGAGCTTCTGAGGTGAGGACATGAGCTTTGCCCTTGCCACTTGAGTTTCTTAGCCAACTCCATTTTCTTCAAGCCACCATGTAAGAAGTCAACTACCCTGAGACTTACTTCCAAGCTGTAGAGGTCACAAGAACATTCTCCGGTCCACAGTTCTGGACAAACCCACCAAGGCTCTGAACACGTGAGTGGAGCCATGCTGGACTTTCTAGATGAGCCCTCTGCCAGCTGACCACCATTGGCTGACCTCTCTCGATACCACGTGGGGCAGAAAAACTGCCCTGTTGAACTCTCCTGAATTCCTGACCCACAAAGTCATCAGATGGAATGTTGTTTTAACCCGCCGAGTTCTGGAGCCATTTATTACACAACAACAGATAAGCGAGCGCCAGGGAGGCCGGGGCTGTGCAGAGCCTCCTCTCTGCTTCGCGCCCTCCACTCAGCTCTGCTCAGCGGAACTGATGCTAGGATCTGTGACCTGTGAACTCACTTCTCACTGTCGGGACTAAGTATCAGAGGCCGAGCAGAAGTCATTGACGTCCGTCTTTATACGCGACAGGATTCCTCAAATGTATTTTTGGACTGCAATCTACTATTTATGATCTCTTCTTGAATTTTACAGGCAGATAGGGAAGGAAGGGTTGGCAGTGTTCCAGAACCCCAGCTAGATGAAATTTTTCTGTTGTTTTTAAAGAGGAAATGACAAGGCAAAAATCTGCAGAGCTCTTCCCGTTAATCTAGCCCCGCCCCCTTCCCCTGCCCCCATCCCTGCCAGTTCTGTGTAGGGTGACTGTTCTGTGGCAGCCCTGCTCGGAGAGTCTCCAACTCTGAATGAGGACCAGTTAGGGCACCCAGATACTTAGGGCAATCAGTTTGCCTTCTTGACGACTCTTATCCCTCTTCAGGTAACCCAAGGGGTTTTGTTTACCTTTATTTTAGTTGAATTTATTCCAAAACTTCAGAAGGTTAAAAATGCATCTTGCTTTGCTGATGTTTCCATGTGTCTGTCACAGGATGACTATTAGCAGGGCCCAGACATTTGGAGAATCCCAAACAATGAAATGATTGGCAGTTCAGTTTCCAGGCTCTCCATGTGATGTCAGTTATTAACAAAGAAATTAATCATTAAGGGCATTAGCAGAACTGGACAGACTATCTTGTCGGGCAACATTGTTCCTTACACAATGGAGCTGGTTTAACTTCTGGCCTTCCATCGTTTACCTAGCAGCCTTGACTCTCTCTGTGCTATGTATTTTTTAGATAAACTCTTTGATTTCTGGTTATTTCCATGGATTTGTTAGTGACTCCAGAGACATCGAAACTAATGCGCTACCTTGACCTCCAACTCTTCCAAGCAGGTTCTCAACGGCCAATGCTTCTATATTGATTCATTTCTTCATCTTCATTTATTTTTTCACCCATGCAATTATTTACTTATTCAGTAAGCATTAAATGTGCCAGATACTGCACTAGGCATCTGGGATGAAAGATGAACACAGGGCTCTCATTCACAGGGGCTCGCTGTACTTAGTAGGAGCTCAATAAACAGCTGCTGGATAAATGAACTTTCTCTGAGAGGACAGATAGGCTGGGAACTCGTGTGGGACACTGAAGCTCAGAGTAAGTCACGAGCACAAAGCTGGACAATAACGAGGCAAGAAGGAACCAAGGGGTGTCTGACCGTGCATCCTGACCACAACACTGTACTCCTTCTTCCTCCTGCTTTGTCCTTACTGGTTCTCCCCCTGCATAAGCTACATATCGACTCCAAGTCTGAGGCTTCAGAGGTTTGTACCGAAAAAGCCCTCTCCTAGATTCCACCACACTATGTCTCCTCACTTCAAAGCAATGCTTATTGGAGAATCCTGTTGCCAATTACAGAGCATTCTCTATTATTCTGTGATGGAAAAGCAGCTGTATTCCAGTGAGAACAAAAGATAGCTCAGGAGAAATTTTAGTCCACAAAAGATGCCAAAGCCCCTCTCAGAGGGCAAGATAAGGCCAGGGCTTATCTTTATGGCTGGTGAGTTGCTGGCACGGAAAGCTTGCTCATGGGTCTGCCGTGGAAGGAGCCTGCCGGTCCCAAAGCCCAGAGCATGACGGCACTGTGGGAAGACCCTGGAGGCCTGGGAACTGAAGGACAGTCCGAGCATAGCTGATTCAGTAGCACTGACGGCATTGCCATTAACTCTACTCCTCACCCAGCCTCCTATTTCAACATCACCTAACCTTTAAAGCCCTTTCTTCTATGCTGAGCATACACATGGCCAATCAAGGCCAGGCTTCTAGAAGACAGGGGAATCCTTGACTCCCACCCAGGCAAACAGAATGGGGTAGTAACTGAAGCAACTCCCAGAGGCATTCCTTAAAGGGTTTCCATGTCAAACATTTATCCTGACTCACTTTCAAACTATGGATCAGCTGCTGAGGAAGCAGGAAGTTATGTACCGCTCCAAGGTGGCAGATGAGAAGATGCGCTGAGTTTCAGAAGAGAGCCAGAAGGCCCTCTCTAGCAGACCTGCTGGGTGCTCAGCCTGGGTGAGGGGGTTGACCGTGGTGTCTGGTTTATATTGACTCTAAACCTTGGCTTGCCCTTCGCCCATATCCCTGGCTCCTCTCATAAGCACTCAAACTTCCTTCCACCTTAGGTTCCTGGTCGTACCTCTGTACAGGCAGCCAAGTTTTAGGATAGCAAACACATCCCTGGCCCAGTCTCTGCTGGTATTGGCCTGATCTCTCACCTGATAGCTGAATCTCCTTCTGCCGTTTCCCTTGCTGATTACAACTGCCAGCTGTCAAGGGCTCCCTCTCACCCTGCTCTGCACCTGGTGTCCGGTACCCAATCGTACCACTCCCCACAGCACACAGATGGCATCTCGCTGCAGTGATACTGAAAATCAGCACAAACTGGTCTGAAGCACATTCATTAAAAAAGATTGGACTTATGGAGTGAAAAGACCTTGTGCCCAGAAAAAAAATTATGTTTTAGTGAGAAAAAAAAAGCAAGACATAAAATTGTATAACACAGACTTAAGAAGTTATTTAGAGGAAATGACAATCCTTAATGTGTATGTGTCTAACAACAGAACATCAACATGTGTGAAGCAAGACAGATGGAACTACGAGGAGATGAGTCCACTCTTACAGCCGGAAACTTCAGCCCTCCTCTATCAGAAATGGTCCCACCCATCAGGCAGAAAGTCAGTGAGACACAGCTGGACTCAACAGCAGCATCAATCAAGTGGCTATGATTGGCACTTATAGATTACTTCACCCAAGATCAATGGGATGCACGTTCTTCTCAAATCAACACAGACCATTTACCACGGGGGACCCCATTCTGTGCCGTGAAACACAACCTAACAAATGTAAAAGAATAGAAATTGTACAATGTCTGCTCTCAGACCACAGTGGAATTAAACTGGAAATCAGGAACAGAAAGATATCAGGAACATCCTAAAACACTTGACTATTAAGGAGTACATATCAAAATAACCCTGAAATACTTGAATATTAAGCAGTATACATCAAAGTAACACATGGTTCAGAGAAGAAATAAAAAATTTTTTTTTAATATTTTGAAGTAAATGAAAATAAAAATACAACTTATCAAATATGTAAAATACAGCCAAAATAGCACCGAGAGGGAACTGTGTAGCCTTGAATGCATATTGATTTACTAGGGAATTCTATGAAACATTTAAGAAAAAAATTATACCAATTCTCTAAAATTTCTTCCAGAATATTGAAGCAAAAAAATACTTTTGAACTTATTCTATGGTCCCAGCACTATGCTAATACCCAAACCAGATGAAGATATTATAGGAAAACTACAGACTAATATCTCTTATGAACATAGATGTAAACATCTACAGTAAAATATTAGCACACCAAATCCAAAAATGGATAAAAAGAATCATATATACTACAACCAAGGGGGATTTATCCCCACTATGCAAGGCTCATTCAAGTAATGTAACCCATCACATCAACAGGCTAAAGGTGGGGGGATCACAAGACTTCACTGATAAATGCAGAAAAAGCATTTGACAATATCCAGGAGTCATACATGATAAAAAAAAAAAAACTTTCATGAATAGGAATAGAGGAAGAATTTTCTCAACTTGGTAAGAATATCTGTAGAAAAACCTACAGCTAACCTAATCAATGGCGAGAAACTACATGCTTTCTCACAAAGACCAGGAACAAGGCAAATATATTCACTCCCACCACTCCTTTTCGACATCATACTGCAAGTCCAACCTAATGCAATGAGACAAAAAGGGGATATAAAAGGTATAAAGACTGGGAAGAAATAAATAAAATCATCTGTTTGCAGATGACATGGTTGTCTATGTAGAAAAATCCTAAAATATTGACCAAAAAAACTCCTGGAACTAATGGGTGATTATAACAAGTTTGCAGGATGCAAGTTTAATAATATACATAAGTCAATTGTTTTCCTATTTACCAGTAATGAACAAGTTGAATTTAAAATTAAAAGCAAAATATTATTTAAATAAGTACTCCATAATAATGGAATCCTTACAAATAGAAATGCTAACAAAATAGGAATGAGATCTCTGTGAGGAAAACCACAAAAAACTAGTGAAAGAAATCGAAGAACTTAATAAATGGAGAAATAGTCCATATTCATGGATAGAAAGACTTACTGTAGTCAGAATGCCACTTCTTCCTAACTCGGATATAGGTTCAATGCAATCCCAATCAAAATCCCAGCAAGGTATTCTGCGGGTATAAAATGACTCTAAAGTTTATATGGGGAAGCAAAAGATCAAGAATAGCCACGTGATATTGAAAGAGAAGAACAAGGTTGAAGGACTGACACTACCTGACTTCAAGACAGTAAGTAAGACAGTGTGGTATTGGTGAACGGATAGACACTTAGCAATGGAACAAAATAGAGGACCCAGAAACAAACCCACAGAAGGGTAGCCAGCTGATCGTTGACAAAGAGCAAAGGCAAGGCAATGGAGAAAATGTAGTCTTTTCAACAAACGCTGCTGCAACAACTGAACATTTACATAGAAAAAATGGATCTAGACACAGACCTTATTCACACAAATTAACTCAAAATGAAACATAAACTTAAATGTCAATGCAAAACTATAAAAGTCCTAGAAAATGACAGAGGGAATAATTTAGAGGACCTTGGTCATGGCAATAACTTTTGAAATATAACACCAAAGGCATGATCCATGGAAGAAATAATTGACAAGTTGGACTTCATTAAAATTAAAAACTTCTGCTCTGCAAAAGACTCTGTTAAGAGAATGAGAAGACAAGCCATGGAATGGTATAAAATATTTGCATAAGACATCTAATAAAAAATTATTATCCAGAATATACAAAGAACTCTTAAAACTCAACAAGAAGAAAATAAACAACCCATTTAAAATATGAGAAAGTATCTGAACAGAAACCTCACCAAAGAATATACACGGATGGAAAATGAGCATATGAAAAGGTGTTAAACATCATATGTCATTAGGGAATTTCAAATTAAAAAATAATGAGATATCACTACAGACTCATTAGAACAACAAATATCCCTCTAAACTCTAACAACACCAAATGCTGGTGAGGATGCGGAGCAACTGGCACTCTCTCTCAGTCACTGCTGGTGAGAATGCAAAACGGTACAGCACTTTGGAAGACAGTTTGACAGTTTCTTACAAAACTAAATATATTCTTACGAATCTTACTCATCCAGCAATTATCTCCTAGGTATTTACCCAAATGAGTTGAATACTTCTGTCCACACAGAAGACTGAACATGGATGTTTATAACAGCTTGACTCATAATTGCCCAAACTAGAAGCATTCAAGATGCCCTTCAGTAAATGAATGGATAAACTAATCCATCCAGACAATGGAATGTTATTCAACACTAAAAAGAAATAAGCTACCAAGCCATGAAAAGACATGGAGGAACCTTAAATGCACATTGCTAAATAAAAGAAATTAATCTGAAAAGGCTACACAATGTGTGATTCCAACTATATGACATGCTGGAAAAGGCAAAACTATGGTGACAGTAAGAAGCTCAGGAGCTGGGGGAGGGAGGGATGGAAAGGCGGAGCAGAGAGGAGTTTTAGAGTGGTGAGGCTATTCCGCACGATACACAATACCTGTAGAATGTACAATACCAAGAGTGAACCCTGACGTAAACTGTGGACCTAGGGTGATAACGGTGTCTCGGTGGAGTTCAAGGCTGGGATCACATGTACACACCTCTGTGACGCAGGATGTCAGTAGTGGGGGAAGCCGTGCGTTTGTGGGGGTTGAGAGAATATGGGAACTCTCTGTACCTTCTCAGTTTTGCTGTGAACCTAAAACTTCTCTAAGAGGTAAAGTCTAAAGTCTATTTCTTTTGATGGCTTAGGTGCATTTTATTGGTTTTCTCTCAGAATCCTTCTACAAAAGAGCAGAGTTAAAATCGAAGTCCCTAGAAAGAGAGTGAGAGCACTTTCCCTTTCCCCAGAGCTCTCCACCCTTCTTCCCGCGTTCTGGGAGATGGAGGGCTGGCTGCTTTCATCCCCCAATGCATCCCAAAACCTACCACCTTCCACCTAGCAAACCCTGCCCCTCAGCCCCACCCCCCACGAGGTGACCCTGGCTACAGGAGAATGTGGTGAGAACTTTTGGGATCCCGCGTAAAGTCTATTTAAAAACAAGCAAACAAACAAAACCCCCTCAAAACCTCAAAAGGAGGAGGACTCAAAATAGCGTAGCAAAACATACACATAGATTAGAGAAAAGGACATTAAAATGTCACTAGTGACTATCTCTGGATAGTGTGATTATTGCTTTATTCTACATTTTATTTTCTCTTTCCAAATTTACTATTAAGAATATGGATTACTTAGATAATAAAAAAAAACATACTTATTTGAAAATAAGAGAAAATCAAAGAGCAGGGACTTTGAACACAAAACTAAAACTCCACTCCTTACTAGCTCTGGGACTCAGCAAGGTACTTAGTATTGTAAACCTGTTTCTGCATCTGTAAATGAAGATGTGTGTGTGAAGATAAAACTATTAAGAAATATGAATGTTCGAGGCACCTAGAGGATGCTCAATATGGACTAATTTCTGAGTGCTAGGAGATGTTGCCAGCCTTCTGTTCATCCTTCCCCCTGTCCCATCCAGACATTCGCTCTGAAGCAAACAACCAGGCCTAGGGCAACCCACCCCCATGTCCAGCAACCCTTTGATTTTGGAGTAAAAAAGGGACTCCCACAAAGGAAGCCATAGTAACCATTTCTACTTGGAAAACCCCCAGAAAGTGTAAGGCTCTGGAACTGGCTGATTTTTGTTGTTTTGCTCCCTCTGCCATCTCACAAATGTATTTCTGTGTTTTCTGCCCCAGCCTGAGGGAGATGCCAAGGGTACACGTCACCAGAAAACAGCTGCAGGGCCAGGGTCTTATGTGAGAACAGGCTTTTGACAGACAAGGAGGAGATGGTTGCAAGCATGGGGCAGCAAGGAAGGGTGCCCAGAGCCACAAGACGGATGGGAATAAAGAACTTAGTCTCCCAACAAGCCTGGGCCAAACCAGGCGTTATTGGGGGAGTCAGAGGCAGATAACAGACCGGTCCCCTCCAAATAAGAGTGGGGTATGGAACGTGAAAGGAAGGTAAGCAGAATGTAATGAGGGACCTTGGTTCTTATTCACATTTGGTTTTACTTGAAGCATTCCAAGCATGGCGGGAGCAAAGCCTACTTGGGAAGCAGTGTTGTTATCTGAGGCCAGGGCAGGTCAAAGGCACAGGGGAGGCGCCCAGGGTGGCAGTGACAGCTGAGGGCTCAGGAGAGCACTCCAGCCTGGAGATAAGCGAAGGCAGAAGGTCAACAGTGACTCAGTAGAAGTCTAAAGGACTGCTTGTTTCATGCCTGTGAAAATGTGAGATAAAATAAAATACAGGACAACTTTCCGTGCTACGTTGGTCCTACTGCTGGAATAAATCAGTGGTCAGATTTCCATTAACGACAAGTCCTCTCACTCTAAACTTTAATGTTAGAACACTTGCCTCTTCTTTTTTACCTCCCGGATTTTCATTGGCAGGATAGGAGTTCAAAACCCAAGAAAATTTGAATCGAATCTGCCAGTGGTAGGCCTACGACCGGAGCTGACCTTGACAGGAGTGCAGCAGCAGATGACAACAAAAGTCTACAGGCACCTTTTAACGATAAACTTGACTCCCTTGTCTTTGTCATCTTACCTGCCTTCAGCCACATTTCCTATTGTCCCATGGGCCTTTCCTGTGCTTTTGGGTACAAGCCGTTTCCAGGAATGGACACGAAGGAGGGTGACACAAATGCACCCTCAGCATCACCACACTTACTCGCTGACCACCTGAGAGTAAAAAGAGGCAGGCAACACTTGCCTGCTTTCAATGACCTTATACTGTTCTCCTGGGAAATGCACGAATCTTCAGCTCTGGCCATGTGGCTCAGTTGATTGGAGCATGGTTCCATGCACCAAAAGTTTGCGGGTTTAATTCCCAGTCAGGGCACACGCCTGGGTTGCAGGTTCAATCCTCGGTTGGGGGTCTATGGGGATGGCAATAGATCACTGATGTTTCTGTCTCGCGCCAATGTTTTCTCTCTCAGGTCAATAAATGTATCCTCGGGCAAGAATTAAAAAAATTTAAAGTGGTACCGGGCAGAGGGATACCTACATGCCTAAAAGAAGCTAATACAGATTCAAATTCTCTCACAGAAGGGCACGATCATCTTTGGCCACAGAGCATCTTCACGAATAATTCTTTAAGGACAGTGAGCAGCACATAATTAAAAACATCCAAGCATCAAGGAAACCAACAGAAAAACATGTAGACTTTTGATCACTGAATTAGTATTTGCAAGTTATAAAACATCCATGCTAATAAACGGTAATGGAAGGGGACTTGACTTGGGGTGGTAGACACACAATACAATAGACCGATGATGTTCTGCAGAATTGTACACCTGAAACCTATACTGTTTTATTAACTAATACATTCAATAAAAAGTTTAAAAAACCCATGCTTCGTGTTTAAATATATTAGAAATATCTTCAGGGAATGGTAAACTTTAAAAAGTATCACTGGATTTAAAAAATAACAAAGTTCAAGTTTTAATCAAAATTAAAAACCCAGGGGATAAATTAGACACAATTACAGAATCAATGAAAGAACAAAATAAATTTTTCTAAATGCGACACAGAACCCAAAAGATGGAAAATATAAAACAGGGGTTGAGACATGCAGGATAATATCAAAGAGGAATTCCAGAAGGATGGAGGGAAGAACTGGGCAAAGACATTGTTCAAAGACATAAGAACCACACATTTGCCAAACTGCTCCCAAGACTTATCCAGAGATTCAGGAAACCCATCAAATTCCACGCAGGGTGTGTAAAACAGACTTAGAGACATCATAGGGAAACTGCAGAAAACTGAAGATAAAGAGAAAAATCTTAAGAGCAGTCAGAGAAAGAGAGAGAAGGTTGCCCTTAAAGGAGCAGCAGCTGGACTGACAGCAAACAAAGGAAGCCAGAAAAAAGTGGCGTATCTTTAGCGTGCAGGAAAGTCACTTGTCAACCCAGAATCGTATATGCAGTGAAAAAAAATTTTTTTCAAGAATAGGACAGGACAAAATAAATAAATACTCCAGAGAAATAAAAATGGTTAGGCCATCACTAACCAAAGCTTCTGAAGAAAATGCTAAAGGATATATTATACTTGAGGCAGAAAAACAGTGCTCCTGTTGAAACGTTAGCGGTATGAAAGGAGTGAAGAGCGAAGACAGGGGCCAATGCAAATGAACACTGACAGTACAGAGTTGTGATTAATAGTATTTGGTTGTGTTTTAACAGTTGACTTAAAATATGTGATAAAATGAACTTACAACTAGGTGAGGAGGAACGGAATTGAGGTATTCTAAAATCTTCGTATTGCCTGAGAGGAGAGTAAAGCTATTGCTTAACCAAGACTTTGGTAGGTTAGAAACGCAGGTTGGAAATGCTGGAGTAACTGCCGAAAGAGTAGAAACAGGGAGTATAAGCTCCAAATTAGTGCTTGGGGGAGTAGATGGGACCATTTATAACTCAGTTAAACCGAAGGGACCCAACAGGGTGAGCGTCCAGGGTTACTCCATTTCCACCTACTTGCAGTTTGCTGGACACATGCGAAGAGGAGGCTCATGAGTCTGCCGTGGGCCACACCTGCCGTGGGCCACACCTGCACCATCCGGCTGTCCCCAAAGGGCAGAGACCCCTGACTGCCACTGCGCTAACCCCATTCTCTCCCAGACTTGAAAACAGAAACGGAAACGGGCTGCGGCCTCCAGGAACAGCAGCCCAGAAGAAATATCCTTGAGCTCTGTGTCCTCCGAAGGTCCCTGAAGGAGGCCTGTCTCCCGCCCTGCTGTCCTCGCTGGTCTGTGAGCTCTGCCACATGCTTCCAATACAGTCCATCCCCAGTCGCTTCCCCGGAATCCTCCTTTTTTTTTTTTTTTGACCCTTGCTTAATCAGCCCTGATTTCCTTGAAACAAAAGAAATTTAACTGATGCCAAGAATCGTTGCGGCAGATGCCAGATGTATCTTCACTCTCTTACACAAAAATCCAAATGTTTGGCATGAATGGTAAAGTTGTCTTCTTAGCAACAACTTAACCTGAAATGCAGCTGGACTCTTTAACTACTATCAAATATGCAAGATAAGGATGCCCAAGATGCAGCCCATATGGGGAGGGCCTCCCGTGGGAGGCCCTGGCTCTTACTTTATACTCACTCAAAGGCCGTGCTCACCCCTTTGTCATACCCTCCAAAACACATCCAAACCCACAACACATGAAGGAGAAACCTGATGTTTTATTGAAGATTCTTTGGGGCCTGTGAAAGAGGGTTCACATCCCATACACATCATCAAGCAGAAGCATAATTCATTACCCTAGCAGACAGCTTTTCTCTTCCCACCAAAGAGCCCATCCCTGCCAGTTGCCTCTTCTTTCTTCTTTCTCCCCCACCCTACACAACTGTAAAACTGCTCTTTGTTATCTTAAGAAAGTCAGCTTTTGCCCTTGGCTTGTATACTCTATTCAGCAAAATGAAAACCCTGGTAGTCTGCAGAACAGCATGTCCCTTGGGGTTGAGGATCTTGATTCCTTTACCATCCTGTCTGATGTGTTTTTCTTCAGAAAACTGAGTGTGCCTCGATGGTGGCAACTCAGCAGCATTCTTAGTACCATGAATCGCGCCTGGCACAACAGGCTGCTCATAAAGTGTCACCGAATGGATTTTGTACAATTTTGTATAGCTCATAGAGCCTAAAAAAGTGCATCACATAAAATGTGTGCTTACCAATTGGTCCTTGAAGAGATGGCCACATCACCACTGTTTAGGGGCTGTATGAGGACTAAAGGTTGTGGTACTGGACCAGTACTGCCATGGATTCGAAGTTGGAAGCACTCAAACTAACAATGGGTATACAACAGAACAGAGCATTAACCCAACTTATCCACTGATTGAACTATGAAGCTTTAGCTCCTCATGCGAAGGGGAGTGGACCGTACGGAAGAAAGCCTGGAGCAGAGAAGAGCAGTCTGTGTTTCCCTTTCAAGGATGGTGCAAAAATAGGTAAGCCATGGAAGGGCTTCATTTCTAGGGATATATGTCTAAAACAAGATCACTATTGGCCTAAAAGTAAAATTCGGACAGTGTCCATGCAAACCCAAAATATCTAATTTAAGTGGAATTGCCAGATAGAATACAGAATACGTGGTAAAAATCTGAATTTCAGATAAACTACAAATATATTTTTTAGTGTAAGTGTGTCCTAAGTATTGCATGGGTCATTTTTACACTAAAAAAGTCATTATTTATCTCAGATTCAAATTTTATTGGAATAAAATTTTTTTCAATAAAATTTTATTGAAAATAAAAAATCTTATATTTTTATCTGCTAAATCTGTCAATTGCAAATCTATGGAAATAAGTAGTTGGTTTATGGTCTAGATACTTGCCCTTGTATCATCCGAATAAACCAATCTCCTTTTCATACAGATGTTTGGTTGTTGGGTAAAGCAGTGATTTTCAATCAGTGCACTGCAAGAATTTTTAAAGCATGCAATACCTACTCAGTCAGGGGCGCTGACCTCTTCCCCTTAGACTGTTAAATAAAAAAATGGCAACAGACAGCGCAATAGCCTTTCGGTGTGAATGAATAAAAATTATACCTGTTTTTTGGTCAGATCATCAAACATAGTTTATCGGTGTGCTGCAGAATTTTAGTAAGCAGTTTACACCTGCTATGAGATGAAAAGGTTGAAAGTCGCTGGTGTAAGGTATTAAAAGCCCACTTTCTCCTATCCTTACATTTCTTTGGTCCTTTCTCCCCCTAACCACAAGTGTTTGGTTGAAACAAAAGATTCTTCTTGCTAGCCCCCCAACGCCCAAGGACTCAAGGACCAAAGCTTCTGGGTAACTCAGTTATTACTGACTTTCAGTGAGGTGACACTGATAAAAGGGTTCAAAATGACTCCTCTAGATATTAAAGATCTCAAAGTGCGAAAGAAGCTCAAAGTGACAAAACCAACTCATCCGTGACGTACTTTCCAGCCTGAGTCCCACAGCCCCAGCCATCAGGGACCATGCCAGGAAAGCCAGTCTTAAGGACTATGTTCGTAATCTTTCATAGCAAATAATGACTGATGTGGGTAAAAGAAACACAGATGCTCTGAAATCCACAAATGCTGGGGTTCAAGGCACAGAATGTTGGTGGAAGCGGAGGAGAGGAAACTGGTCAAAATACACAGAAATCTGTACAACGAAAACCTATAATTGGGATCGATGTCATTTTTTGTTGTTGGGGGCCAGGTGTAAATACATAGATAATTCATCAACCCCTTTTGGTTGGAGGCCAGGCCTATCTACATTAGAGGAAAACTTGATTTTGAAAGTCCTTTAAAAAGAACCAATTTCATTTCCTTCAAGTAGACCCAGTGGGACTATTAAAAGTTAGGCTTTAATGAATACATAAGAATAAGGTACACGGTTAAAGTGACAAAGGACCACTTAGGCTCGCTCCTTTGACCCAAAGCAGTGACTAACTTCTCATGACACTGCTACATAATTCATATCAATTAATATAAATTTTAAAAACACGTATTTTTAATAAATTTAATGGATACAAATGTGCTGTATACTTCTTGGGGTGACTGCCTGGCTCAAAAAGATTTCTCTTTTCTAAAAATAGCTTCTGAACTCAGACGTTATCTCCCAATAGACTAAGTCATTCAATCCCCCTCTCTGTAGCTGATTGTCCAGGAGCTGTCACCTGACCCAGGCTGGACCAATCAGAATATCTTTCAAACTGAGACTTGAATCCAAGCTCCTTTTGGAGGAGGAAGCCTGCTAAGTGAGTCTTGGGAGTTCTCCGTGCCATGTGGAAGGATCTTGACTATTCCAGGAGACTGAATTCCACATGCAGAGAGAAGCAGAGACGTAGAACCTGTGTGTTGTTGAATTCCAGTCCCTAGTTTCAGTTGTCCCTGCGGCTCAGCTGTTCCCTTCTACTTCCCACTGCTGTGTGAACTGGTGCGTGTGTTCATCTGACAAATTCTCTCTTCTTTTTTGCCTATGATAGCAGTGTTCCTGCCATGTGTAATAAAAGCACCCTGAATATTTCAGCATGGTGTATCACGTGCTGTGCTGCTGCTAGGGTTGTATAGAGATGTAAGAATAGAGCTTTTACCCGTAAGGACTTTACAGTATTGTGCACGGACCATAATATAGGGTGGAAAGTAATAAATGCTGGGAGGGGGTTCAAGAGCTAAAAGGAAGCAAAGGTGGGAGAAATCACCTCTAGTAGGAGGGTTTAGAGACAAGTTCTTGCCTGAGATAGCTTTTGAGCTTGCCTCTCAGGTAAGATAAGATTTAATCATATGGCAGTGAGGGGGAAATACCCTGAAGACAGAAGACCACACGAGCAAACATTTCGCAGCACACAAAATGTGGCATATCTGCAAAACAGCCATGCCTGGCAGGTCGAACCATTTAGCAGCAATGGGCAGCCCTGAAGATTCTTAAGCAAGAGAGGAATGTGGTCTTTGGAATAATAAATCCAACTGTGGATGAAAATGAGGGAAAGGATAAGGGTGTGCAATTAGGAGCTTGCTGCAGCATTCTGAGCTGAAAATACCACACACTTTAAGTAGGAGGAAGCCAACAGGAGTGGACAGAAAATGAGGAAACTACTTACTTCAGATAATCAATATTTTTAGTAGAGAAGGATATCTAAAGAGCAGGAGACAGAGATGGAATGTGAGCTTGAGGAGTGAAGGAAAGGCTTTGATAGAGGGTGGGGGCAGGGGTGAAGGTGCTATGAGGAGCCAGAAATAACTAAAGGGAGGACCAGGGCCATCGAAGTCTTCCTTGAGGTTAAACAATAAGAACTAGAAGGAAAACCAGCAACCAGGCTCTTCAGCTGGTGGCTTCACATCAGAGAAGAGAAAGTGGAAGATGCAGGTTATCCAGAGAGGGGACCTCATGAAGTTTGCAGAAGAGAAAGAACAGGAGTGCTGGAGGGAGAACCTTATAGAAATGGTTGAGCCCAGGAACAGCCCCCCCTCTCCACCCCCGGCCCAGGGGACTGCATAGCTTGAAAGTGGGAAGTCTGTAGCCTGGGTGAGGATGTGAGCAAAGTCAGGAGGACACTCAGAAGACAGAGAGAAGCGCTGGGATCATCAGTTCAGCAGGATTAAGAGAATGTGCGGTCCTGCAGAGCTGAAAGGAGAATGTCAGTGTTCCAGAGTGTGGCCCTGGAATGGATCTGCGTGGTCTACTTGTGTCTTGATGACATAAGATCAGTGAAGATAAAGGTCTCCAGACCTGAGGCAGCCGAGGGACTGTAAGGAAAGGTTATATTGGGATGTTTCTAGAACGAGGAGGAACAAAAGACCAGAGCATCTAAAGAATATCCTCAAGAGTGGTAGGCAGGAAGAAGGTCTGGACGTCAGAACGGTGGAGACTCCATAGAGGTTGCTGAGAGCTGATGATGGAAAAAATAGTCAGGAAAAGGAAGTTGGGAACAGGAATAAGGAGAGGCCCTTCACGATATGTTGGGTTGGAACGGGGAAGCAGGGGGACAGGGTACGTGCAAGTGGAATGCTATGCAAGGAGAGGAGGCAAGTTCTGCAGATAAAGACAGATTTTGATTGAAGGGGGGGTGATGAAAGCAGCAGTTGAGGTAGAGATTAATGATATGGGATGGTTTATGTCCAAGAGATGACTGGTTTCCTCCGGTGCCCAGAGGAGAGCTCAGACTGAGCTGTAGGGAAATGAGAATTCAGAAAAAAGATGAGCACGGTCAATAATTTCCCACAGTACGTTTAATGAAGTGAGAGGTAGCTTAAGACTCACCGTAATGATAAGGAAGCAGATACAGGAAGATGGATTCTCCCCAGAATTCTTTTTAAAGATTGTTTTCACAAGGGTGTATATGTCCTCCCTCCCACACTTGAGCATTTTATTTGTTTGGCAAACTATGCGTGCGTGTGCATGCAAGGTAATGAGGGCTCACTGGACCTTTGCTGTGTTTGGAGATAAGAGACCTCTGTCCCCTTTTTTGATCACTGCCGTAGACAGTTGAGTGTAAAAGATTCCAGAGAAAATAGATGTTTCCCCAACTCTCTTTTTCAGTCTTTGGAGTGTGGGGAGGATGGGGGAGGAAGGAATGTCAAGTTTAATAGCAGCAAGGGGAAGCAGAGGTTATTTGAGTGCCACCTGAGGAGATAAAGTCCATTTTCCCTTCAGGGCTTCTCTCCTGAAGCATTATCACCCCCTTTGGATTCTCCTTGCAGCAGGGATGTCAAATAACCCGGTTCCATTCATTTTCAAACCCACCAGGCAGTGCTTGGGGTGGCCCCAGTTCCAGTGCCCCAGATGCAGGGAGTCCTGTTTGGTGACGATAGATCCTACAAATGAGGAGTTAGGCATGGGTCCCAGAGCTGCACCCAGAGACCATGAAGGTGCCCCACTCTTTGGATCCCTCCCGGCATTTGTCACCCATGTCACAAATGAGGCATCAGCATGGGGTGATGATTAGGATTTCCACCCACTGGCTGTGTGACCTTTGGCAAGTTATTAGAGTTCTTCACTGTCCCTCACCCAGATCACCAGTATGATGTCATCCTGGATCATTGGTATGATGGTCGTACACCTCATTTGTATGAATCGTGAATGTGGAGCATGAAATTAGCATGGCACCTACTGCAGAGCTGAGCTGGCTGCTCCTGTACACACATGCATTGCTTATTATTGCAGATTCATCAAGTTTCAGTGAGAAGCAGGAGGCAGGCCGTGTGTGCAGTGTCACCTGGCCCTTGGGTAGAACAAGGACAGATTGTAGGCCAACAGCTCCAGGGCTGTGGGGACAGCCCAAGTCCTTGGAAAGGAGTTTCACCAACCCAGGGGCTGGAGGGGAGTCTTCAGGTGTGCCTTGGGTTGCTCTGTATTTCTGTAGCAAGGTTCCTGGAGCCTCACTACTCAGTGGGGTCTGAACCAGAGTGCTGGCATCCCCCAGTTAGAAATGCTGACTCTCACCGGAGCTGCCGGAATCACAACCTGCGTTTACAGGACACGCAGGAGACTTGTGCGCACGCTGGAGCGTGAGAAGACGTGCCATTGAGGGGTGAGGCGCTCTGCTGATTCAACTTACTTAATCAGCGCAACCTTCCAACAAAGGCGGGGAGAGTTCACAACCCTCATGTGGCTTCTGGGGAGCGACTGCGAGGGGGTGGTGGTCAAAGGAGAAACCTTTCGGCTGGCTGCCTCCTAATCAACTAGGTTTCACTCGCCCCTCTTTGGGAGGGCTGTTAATATGGAAAAAGAGTGGGACAGACCTTACCAAACACTCAGCGATGCCTGGTGATTTGAGGCCTCAGAACATCAGATGAAACATTTTAGGGAAGCAAATTAATGAAGTGGTTAGTGTGAAGGAATCAAAGCCTAGGTCAGCCCCATACAGGCTGTGTTTGCAAAGCGCCTGGTGCTGTACTTGCAAGTGTGTATATGTGTGTGTAAACCGTCCTTCTCCCACAACACGCATGGTTGGGAAAGATGTCTGCTTTCTTTCATAAACAGAACCCATGTGTCTCCATAAGAGGGAATACTATTTGAACACCTCTTCTGAGGGCTTACAAACTTCTCTCCAAAGATACAGGAAGGAGTTTTCTTTCCTGTGACGTATAACTGGTCTCTGGACCCAGCTCTCCCTTTCTCTTTGCCTTGTCCCCAACGCATTTTCTCTCCGTTATTGTTTGACAGAGAACACAAGTTTCCAGTTGACAGAGCCCATGCCCAGCTCCCCCACTGAACATTGCACAAGTGGCCCTGCCTTTGGCCGCCCCAGTAAACAGACAAGTCAGGAGACAGCAGTGTCCCGGCGCTGTGCCTGTGCAAGCCCAGCCTGGGTGCTCTCGAGTCAGGCCCTGCCTCCTACTTCCCAAAGGAGCCCCGAGCGGTCAGCAGACCCCCGTTCATCAGCACCACTCTGGGATTTGCCCTGTTTAGTCAGGAATGCTCCTCAGATAACGAGCTGAGAGGAATGCAGGCTCTCCATCAAAGTTTCCCGGTGACAGCGGATCTTTATCATTCAGTGGGCAAGGGCAGGCATATTACTGGAGCAATTCCATGTGAAACCTCAGAACAGTGACACTGAGCTCCTGGAACTGAGCTGCAGGGAAAAGTGTGCTGGTGTGGTTTGCTCCAGGATACCTCTGACCTGGAGCTGCAAACAAACCCTTATTTCTCTGTCTTGCCCCTCCTTTTAGAATGACCCCAGGAACTGTAGATTACTTAACAGTTATATTTAGCAAGTCAGGGGAGGGATTAGCCAGTTCCAGCCAACCAGCCTTCCTTCCAGGCCTGGATTCCTTTGCCTCCCCTCTGGTTCCTTCCTGCCAGCTGACTCTTAACCCCTTCCTTCCCCTGCCAGCCCCAAAGATCAGCAGAACAGATAGACTGTGAGGGAGGCTGTGCAAGTGCCCAGGTCCAAAACTCAGCAGCCTACAATTCTGCTCTGCGACAGGCTTCTCTCTTGGAGCCTGCATATTTTTGATCATGTAGTGTCTCCTAATAAAAGTTATGCAAGTACCCTTGGAACGGGAAATGACTTAAACTTTTCTTTAATCAGCTCATAGACGCTGAAGAATGAGCACAAGTCAAGGCTTTGGAGGAGGGAGGGCTGACTGATGAAAACAGAACACAAGCCACCCCCCCCCCCCCCCCCCCCCCCCGCCAAATCCACCAAAACGGAACAAAGGAACTGAAAAGGGCACAAACTATGAGGAGGACAGAGTGAGCGGAAGAGAACACAGGGGAGAGAGTGCGTGCCTACGCCCCAGCTGTGAACAAAATTGAAAGTCATAGCAATGGAAGCCCCAAACACTGAGTTCATCAGAATGTGTGCGTGGGAGGAAGGGCAGGCGAGCAGGAGGCGGTGCAGGAGAAGACCTCCAGATCTTCACCTTCCGTTTGAGAAGGCCACGGCCAACACCTGAAACTGAACGTGGAGACGGAACTGAGTGGGCTCATATTTTAGAAATACGGAGTAAACACTAGGAAAAAAAACACCTTCAAAGAGGGGGAATTCGAAGTAGAGGAATGCAGTAAGGGCTCTTGCCTTCCATATTCTAGCACAATTTAGGTTTTAAATTATGTCATGTATTTTTCTCATAAAAAATTGAAATGTAAACATGTGAAAGACAGGAAGAGAAATGCCTCAGAGTTCAGGTCTCTACTCAGGGCTGGCTCTGTGGGCTTGGTTTAAAGCCTGAGCCTTTCGGAGGCTGACTTGACTGAACCATCTCCACCACACCCTTGAGAGGAAAGCAGACAGTGTTTTTCCCACGAAGTATGACTAAAAAGATAGCATTTTCCTTTGACCCTGCCTGGCTTCAAAAGGGGCAAACCTGGGGAAAATCTATTCCACTCTAAACTGTAGGCCTGGGCAGCGTGCAGAAGGAGGGCTTGCAAAGGGCCTGTTCCAGTGGAAGAATTTGCGTCTCCTTTGCTGCCAAGATTTCTGTTTCCCATGTCCAAAGACTCCACACACCAGGTAGACCTGGCCTCCCTGGGACTCCTGCCCAGGCGACTACACTTGAGGGCCAGGCTGCACCTGCAGTGGGCCCTGTGGGCCCTGCCCGCCCCTTTCTGCCAGTGTCTGGGGATCCTAGCTCAGGAGTGGGGGTGGGTGGTGATCCACGAAGTCCTTCTTTCCAATGTGCAGAAGGGCGTTAAAACCCTGGGCCTGACTGCTAGGATCCACAGATTGTAACGCAGAAGCCACCGTCCTCAGTGGCAGAGGTGCTGTCTCCTGGGAAAACACAATGCAACCCTGTGCCTGGGTGGCCTTGCAAAAATGTGTAAAAAGAAGAAGCTGAGATGGTAGGAAGCCTCAGTACAGCCCCTGGCATACAGTCAGCACTCAATAAATATTAGTTATTACTATGAGAATAATCATTATCACTTTGAACAGGAAATAGTCTACAAACTGTGATGAATTTATGTTGCATTCTCTTACCAATAGGTGCCTTTCATATTTTAATTAATTAACATAGTTTAATAAATCCATTTTTTGATTATAAACAAATCCCTGGATTCCAGAGATTTCAGCTTTGTAATGCATGAAAAACTGAACACCAATGCTGCCCAGATGAGATATAAGGAGAGATGCTAACCTCCGACCTTTCCTCTTTGTCCTAAAGCCAACAACGGGATGTGTCGGCTGCCACTTTAAGACAATATACCATTCTACTGAGTAAAGTGGTCACATGATTTTATAATCATTCCCCAAAGGCTGGATATTTATATTATTTCTTACTTTTCATATTATTTATGATGCTGGATGAGCATTTTTGATAAAAAAGCCTTTTTCCATATTAAGCTTATTTCCTTATGTTAGACTCACTATAGATAAATAGTAAAGGGGAATGGAGATTTTTCATTAAAAGGCTCTTGATTGTTATTTCCTAAGAGTTGTACTAATTTATAGTCTCACTGAGAGTATTTTATCTTGCTAGCATCAAATAATTTTTTTGGCCCTGGCTGGGTAGCTCAGTTGGTGAGAGTGTCATCCCAGTACGCCAAGGTTGAGGGTTCAATCCCCAGTCAGGGTGCATAGATGAATCAACCAATGAAGACATAAATAGGTGCCAACAACAAATCGATATTTCTGTCTCTCTCCTCCTCCTTCTCCTCTCTCTCTCTCTAAAATCAATTTAATAAATGAAAAAAAGGATTCACTTTTCTATGAAATTACCACAAATTTAGTGGCTTAAAATAACGCACGTTTATTATCTTACAGTTCTGGAGATCAGAAGTTCAACATGATTCTCAATGGGCTAAAGTCAAGGTATTGGTGGGGCCCTGGCTGGTGTAGTTCAGTGGATTGAGCACCAGCCTGTGAATCACAGGGTTGCTGGTTCAATTCCCAGTCAGGGCACGTGCCTGGGTTGTGGGCCATGTCCCCAGCTGGGGTCATTCGAGAGGCAACCACACATTGATGTTTCCCTCTCTTCCTCCTCTCCCTTCTCTAAAAATAAATAAAATCTTTAAAATCAATAAATAAAAACACAAATTTCAAGGCATTGGTGGGGTTATGTTTCTTCTGGAGGCCCTAGGAAGAATTCATTTCTTGCATTTTTCAGCTTCTAGAGGCAGCCCTAGAACAGGCAAGCCCATCCATCAGCTTGTGGCCCCTTTACTCCATTGCCAAAGCCAGCAGCACAGAGCCGAGTCCTGCTCACACTGCCATCTGTCTGGTTCTCTCTTCCACCTCCCTCTTCCACTTAGAAGGATCTTCTTGATTACATTGGACCCAACAGTATAATCTTCTCAAGATCATTTCATTAGCAAACTTGATTCCAGCAATAACTATACTTTCCCTTTGCCACATATTCTAACATGTTCACAGTGTCCAGAAGTTAGAATGTGGACATCTTTGGAGTGGGATGAGGGGTAGTATTCTGCTTACCTCAGTCATGCCAAGTTTCAAGCCAATTAGTACAATTGACTCTCCTGTCTATGATGGTCATGGGCATATAGAATAATCCAGTCCAATCAGAGTAAATGTCAACTCTAGCTAGGAATGCTGGGACAGAAGCACTCTCCCTCTTCTTCTCGACCTGTCCTGCCCAGTACAGTAGCCACTAGCTGCAGTAGGCTTTTGAACACTTGAAATTAAGGTATTGTGACAAAAGAAAATTAATGCAAAATATATTGATCATTTAAAAATGATTACATATTAAGATAAAACTTTGCATATATTGAATTAAATAGAATACATTATTAGAATTAATTCCACCCTTTTCTTCTTGCTTTTTAAACATGTGAATACTAGAAAATTAAAAATCACACATAGGGTTTGCATTATATTTCTCTTGGGTGGTGCAATCCTAGATGATATAGCAAATAGATGTGAGGCCTGAAACTGCTCTAGCAATCTTTACCAGATTGTGGAAAGTCAGCTTGGATGTGGAAAGTCAGCTGAGGCTGAAAAAGGAAGAACAGAGGGAAGGAAATTAGCTCCTTGATAATATCATTGAGCCACTGGTTCAACCAACCTAGAACCATCCAACCATACTTTTTCCAGCCTAACATCCTCGTAGACTTTCCATCCCCTCCTCTATGGGCCAAGTGAACACTTCCCCAGGCTATGCATCCCTCCCCCTTAGTCTCAAATATAACGTCTAAATAAGTCCTTGAGCAATTATAAACCTTTAAAAAAAAGCTAGTCCTTTTTTAAGTGGTAAAAGTAGCTACATGATCAGTGTAGAAAGTTTGGTCAATACAGTAAAGCCAGCAGACAGTATCCATAACCCACCCTAACGTCTCTTCTCCCTATGTAAAGCAAACATTCTATTCTGGAATGTGTAACTCAAATTGCATTTAAGTCAAAAAGTACAACAATTACTACATCATCCAGTGAACAGCATCCAGAATGTGTTTGCTTTCCAGACAGAGCAGCAGAGAGGGGGTTACTTCCCACTTCCTCCTTCTGGGATCTTCTTGTCAGTTTATCTACTCATCTCCAAGATTTTTGAGGATTTGAGGTCTTTCTCCTCGAACTATGCCATTTCCAACCAGTCTCACCAAGGATGTGGCTGCTAGCACCTTGAAGATGAAGATCTGCAGCTTCCCTTGTTCTCCTTGGCTTTCCTTGACCCTCAGCACCTTCCGCTTTGGTCTGTTCTGTGACTTCCCGTGCAGAATTCTTTTCAGTGCTGTAGGACTCGGCAAGTTCAGCAGCAGCAGCAGCAGAAGCAGCAGCAGCAGCTCAAGCTGCTCTGTGAGCCTCCTGTATCCATGCCGCCTTCAATTCCAATGGCCTTAAAGTGGTGCATGCCTGCACTTAAGCAAAGCTAAGGATGCCTGCGAAAATTGTAGACAGTTGTTCAAAATTGGAATAAAGCTTTGCCGCTAATAACACACAAATCTCATAGGCATATAGAAAATCTCACAATAACAGTAACAGCATCAGGCTGAAAGAAAAAAGCCTGCTGGAGCCACCTCTTGTCCTCTTGCCGTGTGCTCTTGCTTCTAGAAGTTGTCTGAACCTGGGAAGCTTTGTGCACCCAAACATAACAGAAAGTTTCCCATGTCTCCAAACTTGTATTGTGCACCAGACCACCATTGACCCCGTTTACCTTTTTTTCTAGAGTGGCTTTTTTAATGGGGTTGGGGGTAGAGGGATCACAGATCTGAAATAAGAATATTTTAGAATGTGTTCTAGAATATATTCAGTTCCATGCTATTTTAAAATGAAAGGTTTTAAATTGCTTTTTAAAAACTCAGAGTTCATTTTATTCATAAATAAATTTAAGATAAAAATAATTCAAAGTCTTTATAAAGATTCCATGTTACTTAAAATTAGTATTAAAAGTTAGCAGTGAGCCCTGAATGGTGTGGCTCAGTGAGACAATATCCAACTCAGAAATTTAAAACAGAAATTTTGGTTCTGAAAAACTGTTTAGCCCTGTTAGAAAATGGGCATTCTTAAGCTGCTAATAGCCCTGGCTGGTGTGGATCAGTGGGTTGGGCACTGGCCTGCAAACCAAAAGGTCACCAGTTCAGTGCCTGCTCAGGGCACATGCTTGGGTTGCGGGCCAGTTCCCCAGTTGGGGGTGTGCAAGAGGCAACCTATTGATGTTTCTCTCCCTATTGTTCCCCCTCCCTTTCCTTCTCTCTGAAAAATAAATACAATCTTTAAAAAAAAAACTGCCAATAGTATATTTGCCTGATAGCAATAGTGAAAATCACTCCCACTGAATATTAATATCAATCTCTCTTTCTTTAACCCTTGAACTAAATGTTCTCATACCAAAACACAATGTGTTACCAAAAACACAATGTGTGACCGAATGGTCTCATGTGGGGACCTGGCCTTGGCACATAAAGGTAGGGTTCAAGTCCTAGTGTTGCCATTTACTACTTGTGTGCCTGTGGATAAGATGCAAATTCTCTGATCCTCGAATATTCTATCTATTAAATAAGAACAATTCCTTCCACACAAAGTTGCGACGTGACATACTGTGACACATTACGCAAACTGCTTTATGCCAAAGCCATTTTAACTTTATTTTTTTTATTATTTTTAGAGAGAAAGGGAGGGAGGGAGAAAGAGAGGGAGAGAAATATCAGTGCAAGAGATACATGGGTCAATTGCCTTTCACATGTTCCCAACTGGGAACCTGGCCCACAATGTGGGCATGTGCTCTGACTGGGAATTGAACCAGTGGCCTTTTGGTTTGCAGGCTGGTGCTTAATCCACTGAGCCACACCAGCCAGGGCTGCCAAAGCCATTTTTAAACCATAAAGCTCTTTACATATGTGAATTCTGAACACTATTTGAATGTCTGTGTTGAAAAGTAGAAAACACAAGCAAAAGAAGGAAGACACAGTAAATACTATGGAGGGCCAAAACCTCAACAGAAAATTCTCTTTTCTCCCCAATTAATCTAAAGTGAGAGTGACTATAATAATGTAGAAATGAGCCCCTTCTTTGTGTTGAGACAAAGGTAAAGAAGTAACGTTCTTTCCCACAGTCCAGTCATGTTCATGGGCATGAACAAAAACTCCAGCATACAGATTCAAAAACACACTCCTCTAGTTTAGCCCGCTGAGTTGTGGCCTGTCATCTACGTACACAAACACTTCTATGGATGTACGTAACACCCTATATTTGGTGTACACATATATATACAGAAAGTGAGGATTCCAGAGTGAGGGCCTAACTCGGGTATCCACGGGGAATCCAGACATGTTCAGGCATGTCTGAAGGGCCAGGATGTGAGACCACCCATAATCTATTTACATGAGGGCCTGAGATGATGCACACAAGGGACATTGACGGGACATGCTGGGACAGAGGGTAGACCTCCCAAGAGTAAGATCACCTGGCTTTGGGAAAACAGAAGTCCCTCTTCCTCGGAGGGAGGGGGGTTATATATGTAAGCCCCCTGATCCTGGAACTGTAGTTTAGGATAAAAGTGGAAGTTGAGTCCCTACAGCACCAATATGCTGCATTGGTGTCACCAGATGTTCTTAGCACCCCTAGTTCTTGTGACCAAGAACTAGGAAGATGGTTATATCCCTAGAGTCTTTGTGGGCCAAGTAATGTCATAGGAAATATTGATAGAGGCCATTTCCTCCCTACTTCAATCTGGTGCTCATGTATTGACACCAATGAGGCCCATGAAAACAAGAGATGACTAGGAGCAGCACCTGCCCATTGTGACCTGGCCCTGGTGGCCTCTTCAGCTCTCTTCCCCTGTTTCCCCTCACCCTGTTTATCTGGCCTGAGCCCACAGCAAATCCCTCCTCATCCAAGGGTGAGGCTGCTTGCACCCTCTAACAACTCCCCATGCTCAGCTCAAATGCAGGGGTTTGCCTTTGCTATGCCATAGCGCACCTGTGTGCATGACCCCTTCATAAGGCTGATGTAGCCTTAGCAAGGCAGAGAGAGAGATCCTTCAATGCGTAAGTCCTGTCGCTGCTCTCCTCAAAACATTCTAATGGCTTCCAACTCACTCAGAAGGGTCCCTGCTACCTTCCCGTCCTTGTCTCCTTCCCCTTCTACCTCTGGGAGGACCATAAAGCTTATACAAATGGGAGCACTTTCTAAGAAATGTCATACAAAACTGTATAAATGTTGAATATTTTGCAATGAGAAGACAAATCACAATAGATTAAAAAGCTCCCCAACTCAATGTCCCCTTGGCTGGATCCCCCAAACGCCAATTGCCCAATGTCCAGCACCATCCAGTTTGGGGGTAATTTAGGGGAGGGGATGGAGGGGTGGGAAGAGACAGCAGTCCTAGTCAACTGCAGTTTAAATACTTATATGTGTAAATTTACAAAATGTGTGACCTTGTCAACACACTGCCAGGCTTCTCTCAGACCTTGAAGGGGCCTGTGCATGTGAGGGGCCCAGAAACCTCACGTGACCCCCCGGCCGAGGCCCTTTCCTGTCTCTGGTCTAGGCGCGTTGGCCTTCTCTACATGGACTTGCTGGGCCACTCTCCCACTCAAGGCATTGCTTTGCTGTTTGCTCAGCCTGGAGCGCTCTTCCCCCAGCTGTCTCAATGGCTGGCTCCCTCGCTCACCTTCTTTGGGTCTGTGCTCAGATAATGTGGCGTCAGAGTCCTTCGCAGACATATTTTGTGAAAATTAACTCTCCCCTTTACCCTGCTTTAGCCCTCTTGCATGTATCAGCACCTGATATGCCACCGAGTCGTTTGTGGCTGTCTCCCCCGAGGAAAACTTGAGAGCAGGTGCTGTTTAGCTCATTATTTATCCCTGGTGCCTATCACAATGCCTGACACTCAGTAAATGGTTAGTACTTTTTGAATCTGTAAATATTTAAATAATTGTAATTATTACATCGTAAGTACTTTTTGACAGGCCTCTATTACAGCGATTTGCAGCTGGTGTGCCACAAGAATTTTTAAAATATCAAAACCTGACTATTTGCCTGGCTGGTGTAGCTCGGTGGATTGAATGCGGGCTGTGAATCAAAGGATCACTGGTTCGATTCCCAGTCAGGGCACATGCCTGGGTTGCAGGCCAAGTCCCCAAATGGGGGATGCATGAGAAGCAACCACACATTGATGTTTCTCTCCCTCTCTTTCTCCTTCCCTTCTTCTTTCTCTAAAAATAAATAAATAAAATCTCAAAAAAAAACCCTGACTACTTAGTCAGGGCACTGGCTTCTTTTCTCTTACATTGTCAAATAAAAACTGGGGGGGGAGGGGGGAGTGGTAAATGGAGACAACTGCACTTGAACAACAATAAAAAAAGGAAAAAACGACAACAGCCAACACAACAATAGCCATCTGGTTGTGAATGAATCAAAACTATACTTGTCTTTTTTTGTCAGATGGGCAAAAACTCTGTTTTTTGGTGTGCCACAGAATGTGAGTAATTAGCTTACATGTGCCACGAGACGAACACGGTTGAAAACTGCCGCTCTGCCCGCTGCTACGACACTTGAGAGCAGGGATCATCCTTCCACTCACATATTCAACAAATGTTCTGGGCACTCCATGTGCATCAGTCCGCTAGGACTTCTGTGAGAAAACACCACAGACTGGGGACTGAAACACTAGAAACTTGTTTTCTCACAATTCTGAAGGACAGAAGTCCAAGATGCAGTTTGGTTTCTGGTGAGAACCCTTTCCGGCCTGTGGATGGTGGCCTCCCCTTGGGGCCCTCGCGTGGCCTTTCCTGCGTGTGTGCAGGGGAGAGCTCTCTGCCTCCGCTGTGTCTCCTCCTCTTCTCTCGAGGATACCAATCCTATCGGGGCAGGGCCCCACCCTATGACTTCACTGATGACTTCAACCTTAATTACCTCCCTAAAGGCCTCATCTCCAAACACAGTCACATTGGGGGCTGGGGCTTTAACATATAAATTTGGGGGTGGGGCCCAATTCAGTCCTTAACACCCTGTCAGGCAGTGGAGATGCAATGCCAACCCAAACAGTCCTGACTCCAGCCCGCAGGGGATCTGCAGCATCTACGACGGAGAGTCACATTTGGCAGAAATGTGCATGGGTGGGGCTTATGCCGAGCTCAGAGGCAGAAAGCGCTGTAGGAAGCAGGAGATATCAGCAATGGCCACAGTAATGACAGCTAACCTTTATTTTGCACTTCTATGTGACAAGCATTATTATACACAAGAAACAACAATGTGAGGTAGATGTTTTCCCTCTCATTTTACAGCTGGGGCACAGAGAGAATACACAGCTTGCCGAGTGCACACAACTAGTATAGGGTAGAAATAGGATTTAAACCCAGGCAGCTTGCTCCCAGAGCTATGCTCTTAACCACTGTGCTGTACAAGATTCGAGAACTACTGTATCTCCCTCACCTTACAGATGAAGACCACATTGGTTTCTTTTATCCATCTCTAGCATCCGACACTCATATTTAGTTGAGTCGAGGCTGCGTCCCTACACTGTGCATAATCCACAAGCTCAGACATGGGTCCTTCTGTACCATTCAGTTATTCACAACCTTACTATTCATAAGAATAACTGCTCTCAGTTAAGTCCCTAACAAGTTTCCAGACTGCTTTCACATGACTTCGCTTACTCAGTCTTCACAATGACACTAGGTGGTAGGTATTGTGACCCCACAGAAACAGAGTAAGAGTGGAAAGATGAAAATGTCCAGAAGCACTGTGTTTGTTTGTTTGCTTGTGTGTTTGTTTTTAGAATGAATGAGGATACCCATGAGAATGGAATATACTGATCGGAATCCCCCCTCTCAGGCACAGATCACACTAGCTGTGAGGTCCTGAGCAAATCGCTCTGTCAAGGGAGCGCTTTCCTAGGTCCAGGCTTGTGACCTGAAGGTGGAGTTTCCCAGCCTTAGAATGACAGACATTTGTGGGGCTGTCCTGAGTGTTGTAGGACATATAGCAGTGTCCCCAGGCTCTACCCACTGTTATTCTAGCTGGAACTCTAGCTGGGACTCTAGCTGGGACTCTAGCTGGGACTGTTATTCCCAATAACAATACAAATATGGTTTGGGGTTCTCTCATGAATTGCATCTTTTTCTAACCCAGACTTTCTCAGGGGGATCCTGTGATAAAGTGGAAGGTACAGATATTTGAAATAAAAAATGAGAATTCCCCACCACTTACTTGCAATAGACCTTGAACAAGTATATGTTACTTGACCTCCTTGGACTTAGTTTCCTCATCTGTACAAAGGCATGACAATAACAATTATGTGGATAATGTATTTAAAATCATAGACTGTCACACTGAAGGCTCCTAATGAGTCAGGCCCACTGGTATTCATGGTCTTCTTGCCTTTGGGGACCTTAACTCTGGCTTTGGCCTTATGACTGGCTTGGATAATGAGATGCAACTAGGACACAGCAGAAGCTTGATAAGCATTTGTACATTGGGGGTTACTCTTTTGGAATCCAGATGCCATGTGAAGAAGTTCACCCTGTGTAAAAAGAGAGGTCTCACTCTTCCAACTACCCCTGCCCGGTGAGGCCATCTTAGACCTCCCAGCCCCAGCCAACACGCCAGCTGAATGCGGCTTCTTAAGTGAGCCAACCAAGACCAGCAAAAGAACCATGCACCAAATCACAATATCGTGAGAAATAATAAATGGTTTTATTAGCTGTGGTACATTTACACAATGGAGTACTAAGCAGCAGAAAGAAAGAGGGAATTTCTACCTTTTGCAACAGCATGGATGGAACCAGAGACTATCATGCTAAGCGAAATAGGGCAAATACCATATGCTCTCACTTATAAGAGGAAGCTAATGAACAGTAAACTAATCAGAAAGTAAAACCAGTGGCATAGACTCACAGAATAGACTGACAGCTGTAGAAGGTCGGGGAGGGGAACTGTTTGAAAGTTTGAAAGAAGGTGAAGGGATTAGTTAAGAAACATACATGAAGGACCCATGGAGATGGACAATGGGGTGGGGATTGGCTGTGGAAGTGGGGGGGCGGGCTGAGTAGATGGGGACAAATGGGGAAATAATTGGAATAACTGTAAAACAACATAAAAATTATATTAAAAAATAAAGTGGACTACACTAAAATTAAAAAGAAAATGGTTTTGTTTGAAGTCACTAAGTTTTGGGACAGCTTGTTAAGCAGTAATACATAATGACTACACTAATTCCCACTACTGTGACCTGATTTCACTTAGAATACTTCTGATACCAAATTTGTGGGTTTTTTCCCCTGTACCAACCAGTTCTCTGACTCTCCAGACACCAGCTGCAGATACTATCTACCTGGGGTTACTGCAGACCCCACAGGTCCACAGCTCAGTCACACAAGACAGCCCCCACTTCAGAGGCCAATGATAAGATTAGGCCTCTCATACTTCTGGCCAACCAGCTACAAAATCACTAGAATCACTCACAGAACTCAGGAAAAATGGTTCACTTAAAACTACCAGTTTATTATAAAGGATACAATTCAAGAATAGCTACGTGGAAAAGATGCATAGGACAAGGATTGGGGAGGGGATTCAGTGTGGAGCTTTCATGCTGTCTCTGGGCACACTGCCCTTCCAGAGCCTCAATGTACTCACCAACCCAGCAGCTCTCGGAACCCTGTAGGGCACGGGTTTCATAGAGGTTCCATTATATAGGCATAACTGATCAAATCATTGGCCATTAGTGATTAACTCAATCTCCCCAGAGATCACGGGTAGAGCTGAAAGTTCCAGCCCTCTAACCTCATGGTTGGTTCCTGTGGTAATCATCAAGAAGCCATCTAGGACCCCACCAAGAGTCACTTCAACGGCATAAATTCATGTATGGTCGAAAGGGGCTTATTATGAATAATAAAAGACACTCCGCTAACACCTATCAATCAGGAGATGTCAAGGGTTCTAGAAGTCCTTGTTCAAGGAACCAACTAAATGTTTCTTACTCTATCACAATGTCACACTCACATACGTGCGCCTACCGTGAACCAAGCACTATGCTTGGCTTTTGGATACAACAGTAAACCAGGCTGAGATGGGCCTTTGTCTCACGGCACTCTTATTTTAATGACAACAGACTTAAAAAATGACTAATTACACATTGTTTACACTATGGAGGACGAAATTAGCAAACTAGAGAAAAGCACTTAAGGGGTGTTTGGAGCTCAAAACCGAGAGGCCGAGGACTAAGGTTGTCCACGTCAGTCCTAGCTGACATCTGTTTTTTCAAATATGTGATCCAGCATAGCATTTGTCCTGAATATATAGCATGTTTTAAAGAAAGTATTTTTATTTTTGAAAATAGTTTCTGAATATAACTGTTTTTATGATAACCAATACAACAAAACTGTGATCAGATATGTATATACAATGTAATACCTAGAGCAATCACTAAAAAAGCTAGTCAAAGAGATATACTAAAAACACAATAATAAATAGAAAATGTTTAAGTAAGGGAAAATAGGAAAACAGAAAAATGAAACAGAAAGCAAAAAATAAAATAGCAGACATAAACCCTAACAGATCAATAACACATTAAATGTAAATGGCCTAAATTCAGCCATCAAAAGACAGAATTTGACAGTGTATAAAAAACGTTGAACTCTATAATGTCTACAAGAAACAAACTTGAAGTGTAATGATACAGGTATGTTGAAAGTAAAAGTAGGGGTATAATATTATACTTAACCAAAACAAAACAGGAAAATAAAAAGGACAGACAACCACAAGTGTTGGTGGGGATATGGACAAACTGAAACATTTATTCATTGTTGGTGGAATTGTAAAATGGTACATCCACATTCCAAAAACAGTTTGGGAATGCCTCAAAAAGATGAACATGGAGTTACCATACGACCCAGCAATTACACTTGTAGGAATTTATCTAGAAGAGATGAAACATATGTGCCCACAAAAACCTATATACATGTGTTCAAACCAGCATTACTCACAATAGTAAAAACTAACGACAACCCAAAGGTCCATCGTAGGATGAATGGATAAACAAAGTGTGGCACATCCATTTATGACCTAATCTTGAAAGCACATGCCGTCATTTCCACCATACTCCATTGGCCACGTGGGACCAGTTCTGAATCACTGTGGGTAAAGGCCAGCGACGGGCATGGATTCCAGGAGGCTAGGATCACTGGGGTCCAGCTACCACAGCGCCCCGCGGATGAATCCAGTTTCTGATTCCACAGACGTGCCGGTTCCAGGCACAGCACCTCTTCAATTCCTGAATCTTGAGCACCGCACTGGTATTCTTCACCAGTGACTCCTGGCTCCTCGGGGCTGTACTTCCCTTTGTGTTTTCAAGAGTTCTGAAAACACTGTTTATAATTAGCCAACACTAACTCCCACCCCTGAGCTCACTCCAAGGCTCATCTGCTTCCTTCTCTGGAGGTTTTTAAATAGACAGGAATGTCTTAATGGCATAGTATGTTATTTATCTGTTACAGTTTTGGCAGGCAACATAAAATGTGACTTTTTAAAAGAAAAAATATTATTTTAATTTTATCCTTAACTAAGGATTGGGGGGAGAGAGGGAAACGTTGATGTGAGAAAGAAACATCACTTGATTGCCTCCCTATGTGCCTGACTGGGGATTGTTCCTGCAACCTGGGTATGTGTCCTGACCGGGAATCGAACCCTTAACCTTTTGGTTTTTGGGACAATGCTCTAACCCAATGAGCCACACTGGCCAGGGGCACAATTTCTTACTAATGGTATGTGTGTCTATTGGGCCCTGCACAGTTCCTCGAACCATGGAATCAAATTAGACGTTTCCATCCACGTTTCCTGATCTATGTGAAATTTTGCACAGTACTTGCTTTTTATTTTTAAATAAAGTAAAAAAACTGACGAGCCCTTTGTCTTCAATTTTGTACCATACTCCAAAGAATGGTACAATATTCCAAAGAATGTCTCATACATGTATTCTTGTTTATGTGTAAGAGTATTTCTCGGTAGTAATTGTAAGCGAGTATGCCATCTCATAGTGCCTTTACATTTTCAGTCTTACTAGGTAATACTGAATGTTCTACATAGTCATTGTGCTAATTTATGCTTCTCCCAGAGTTTAAGAATTTCCCTTTTTATCACATCCTTGCCAAATTGAATATTATTAAACTTCTCAATTTCTGCCAATCTGATAGGCATAAAACCCATCTCATTTTTTTAAAAAGGATTTTTAAATTTATTTTTATAGAGAGGGGCAGGGAGGGAGAAAGAGAGGGAAAGAAACATCAATGTGAAAGAGAAACACTGATCGGTTGCCTCTTGTAAGTGCCCTGCCTGGGAACTGAACCTGCAGCCCAGGCCTGTGCCCTGACTGGGAATCAAACCTTTTGCTTCGTTGGGCAATGCTCAAGCCACTGAGCCGTATCAGCCAAGGCTTCATGCAGGCTTTTGTATTTTTACGGGGAAAGGAGCAAGACGAGGAGCATGGGTGGCTAGAGATGCCCCCTTTGAGCATCAGGCAACAGGTACACGCCATGAAATCAGAGAAAGAGAGGGAGGGAGGGGGGGAGAGAGTAAGAGAGAGGAAGTGAGAGAGAGGAAGAAAGTGTGTGTGAGAGAGAAAGTGACAGGGGAGAGAGAGAGACAGAGACAGGGACAGGGACAGAGACACGCACAGGCCAGCTCTGGCCCAGGCCCAGGCCGTGTTCCCTGTACTGTGGGTTGTCAGGGTTGGTCGTCCTTGGCTGCAGGAACTGAGGGTACTGTGCACAGGGGGCTCTCCTGGCCATGTTGTGTAGGTTTTCTCATTGCATCCTCACAGTCACCTCATAAGACAGGTGTTGCTATTCCCTTTCTCTGGGTAAAAAATAAAACAAAGCAGTTATTTTGACACTAGGCAGACAGGAATTTCCATACTACCTTTGCCCATTAACCAACCATGTGTGTGACCTCAGCCAAGTCACCCACCTCACTGAGTTGTTTCCTGTCTCAAATTGTATAACATATGCGAGGTGTTCTACTCCATGAAATGAATATATGTAATATTATCAATCATGGTTAAAGATCTAAAACACATCTTGCTAGAGGCCTAGCAAGGGGTTTTGGCTTCTGGACTCAATATGCGAGTGGAATCTCGGGTTCCAGAAATGAAAGCCTCCACAAATTGAAGCAATGTGGGACCGCCCTGAGCCCTATCTTGTTCTTCTCCCTCCTCTTCACCAACACAACCTAAACTCTGCTGCACAGAGCTGTCTCTCCCAGCCACCCCACCTTGGCGGCCCATTGCAACTGGGAGGTGGGCAAGGCTGGGAGCGGGCTGCTGCTAATTAGCATATCAACATTCCAGGCTTAGCATGTCTCCCGTTCTCTTGGGGAGCCTGGATGCTACCTGCCCAGGTGGGTTCACTCGTCCAGCTCCGATTGGGTGTCGCCACCATGGAGACAGCATGTCTGCAAACAATTGTTTTCAGGGTCAAACCAGAGCGAAAACGCGAATTGAGCACCAGGGCCTCCTCGCCTCTGTTAATTACTCCCCCTTCCTTCTCCCCTCTACCTGCTCTCCCTGTGCGCTCCCTGGGGGCCCTGGCCTCTTCTGGGACAAAGCAACCAAGTCGGAGGAGAATGTCCACGCTTACCTGGTGCGGGAAGGATTCAGTCTGATTATTCTTTCCTTTCAGGGCATGCTCAGCTCGCCACCGTTTGAGTTCCTCTTTCCTCTGGGCCCTCAGAGCCTTTCTTAATTCCAGCCCTTACTTCCTAGTGCATTCTTCTTGTCTCCCACAACTCTAAGCAGCTAGCCCACGGCCAGGGCCTTAAACTGCCCCTCTGATTTCACTGATAAAGGCGCACCCTCTGGGCACACGTAGCCCTGTGCTTCAGGGCTTGCCCAGTACAATGTGAACTGGTTTCCAGTCTGTGCTCTCCCCTCACTGGCTCTCCTGTGTCACTGGCGACTGTGTTTTCTTCATCTCTGTATCCCCCATTGCCTACCATTCTGCCTGATATCGATGAACATTTGCTGATTAAACACCTGTATGAGAGCATAAATGGATGGAGGAATCGCCTCTTCTCTGACTCTAGTGGCCTACAGGCTAATAGGTGGCTGTTTAAACTACGTAGGTAAAGGGCAGGAGCATTGTGATACACAAGGACGTGTGGTACCATTCAGGAGGGATTTGTGTCATTCATATGTAAACCCGTACTTTTTCGAAAGGGGGCTTAGAACCTGCTTTAACTATTCCAGTCACAACTAGGCACCAGCAACAGGCCAGGCCCTTTGAAGGAGACTGAGGAGTGTAAGATATGCCCCTGCCTCCAGGACACTGGTGATCAGTCTAACTGGAGAAGAAAAGACCCACAAAGGGGATGTAACTGAATATGACATCAGTCAACCCATCGCACAAACTAACAGAAGATTATACCTGGTACAAGTGGGACAGGAAGAAGAGTTACACCCGTGAGTAATAATGGGCACAGAGTCAGCCAGAGAGTTCACGGCAGGCTTCCCTGAGGAGGTGACATGTGAATGACCAAGTCAAGGGTTTACCAGGGGAAGTGGGGAGGAAAGCACTTTCCAAGCAGGGGTGTGATTCATGCCAGTGTCCTGTCCTGGAAGGAAGTGTGAAAAGTGTGAAGTAATGAGAAAGGTTGGAGTATAGGAGGAGTGTGTGGCATGCCAGGACACTGCGACAGAGGGAGGAGCAGGCCAGACTGTGACGATCCCTGTGGACCACTCAGGGAGCCGCCTTTCCTCAATCCTGAGACCTACAGGAAGCTATGGAAGCGTTTCAGGTGTGTATATGAATTTAGGGTGCTATGCTCTGATCTGTGTTTTGAAATTCTCGTTCTTACTGCTATGTGGAGCGAAGAACAAGACAACAGACCCCAAAATGGAGTCACTTGTGCTAAGTTCCGCATCATCAAACCACGACTTAATTACAGCTTCATCTCTCCCACAAATGGAATCTTAAACCAGTCAGTCAGGATCACCTACCTAACAGTACTAGTTAGACAGTCTGCCAGGTAAGCCTCTGACATGCCCTAACGGAAAGTAATTTTGCAATAACCAACACACATTTTTCCTAGCATGACTTCTTTGTCCTGCTCCCTTCTGCCTATAAAATCTTTCATTTTTGTATAGCTCTGCAGAGCTCCTTTCTATCTGCTAGGTTGGATGTTGCCCAATATGACTTTATTCTTGCTCAAATAAACTCAAAATTTTAATAGCTTCAGTTTATTTTTTAATAGTTTAGAACAGAATAGAGAGGGGTGAAAGTGGGTATAAGTAGACACAGTTAAGAAGTTATTACAGTAGTCCAGGAGACAGAAGATGAGAACTTGAACTTGGGTGATTCTGATTATAAAACAGAGAAGTAAACAGATTCAAGAGATATTTTGTAGATAAAATCAATCATCTTTAGGAATGAATACACTGGATGTACGGATGAGAGAAGTATTAAGAACACCATCTAAATCTCTGGCTTATGCAACTTGATGGATAGCAGTGCTAGTTTTGGGAGGGAAGGTCTAGAGTTTGGTATTTCAAAGTGTTCTGTCTGTGATGGCTTGCAGATTGCAAAGGAGGATGTGTCAGATTGGCTACAGGCTAATCAAGTCTGGGCTAGAGAGATAAGTGTGTGATCTGTCCACCTATAGAGGGTGCCAGAGGCTTTTGTAATAAAGAAGAGGAGAGAGGATAGAACGAGAAAGAGTGCAACTAGTACCTTCAGGTCCCTTTGGATCAGTCATTGCTAGAACAGTTGAGCGGAAGAGGAAGGGCCCACAGAGGGAGGGATGAGGCCAGGTGATGGGAGGGATGCGTGGCAGCCAAAGGAGTAAACATCTCCAGGGTGAATGGTCAACATGGTTCACCGCTGCTGAGAGGTTAAGAAGAGGGTGGAAGCTCATCCATCATCGGCTTTAGCAGCAGGGGCATTTTTGGCGATGCTGCTGATGGGGCTGAAGTGAGACCATGAAGGTAGTAAGTGTAGACCACTCTTTGGAGAAGTCTGATTGTAAAGGGGATATAAATGAAAATGATGTGTCAAGGGTGTGTGTTTTGTTTTGTTCTTTTCAGAAATGATTCGAGTATGTTATGGAATTAATAGAAAAGACCCAGGGGTTGAGAACGGGAGAGAGAAGGGCAATGGGCAGTGTTATTTTCATACAAAGGGCTCTTGCTCAAGATTCAAGGCAGAAATGTAGCTTTTGGGAGGAGGGATAGCACCCTTGCCATGACGAGAGGAAGAGGTTGGCCTTTTGTTTGGTTTTGGGAAGAACCAAAGAATTGCTGTCCCAACCACTTCTATTTCACTGTGCAGGGGGAGCGATGCCACCTGTGGATCGTGAGGGGATCTAAGGAGAGCATAATGGGTTTGAAATCATGCTCACGAGAGTAAGAGAGTAAGTGGACTGGAAAAGCCTAATGATGTTACTCAGTAGGTCCAAGAGATCACTCGCAGAGCGGAACCAGTCTGGTTAGGGCCAAAGTGAACTCTATCTCATACATGAATACAGTCTGAAGAAAGGGCACTAGAAAGGTAAAAACAATTAAAACTCAGTCCTTGGTCTCCAGGGCTCACAGTCTACTGGAAAGTTCCAAGGACAAGAGCCGTAGGGTAAGGATGAGATTTGGCCGGGAGTAACAAAGGAGCCCAAAACAGTGGTGACTTAAACACAACAGAAGCGTAAGCCTCTGTCAAAAATAATATGTGTAGAAACTCAGAGATAGTGTTGTACACTGTAGTGCTGTGAAACACAACTGCTCTCCTGTTACTGTAATGTGCATGGCTTCCATTCCCAAGATCATCTCATGGTCTCAGGTGGCTGCCATAGCTCCAGCCATTACAATGCTATTCCAACCAGAAGGAATAAGGAAGAGAAGCAGCAAAGGGTTTCTTGAAAACTGTCACATATTATTTCTGCTTGCATCTCACTGGCCAGAACTCAATCGACATGACCACATCTAACAGTATGAGAACCTGACAAATGTCACCTTTATTCCATGTGCCAAACACAAAGCTTGGGGAAGTTTAACGACGAAGGAAGAGGGAAAGAACAAAAATTGGCGACAACTAGCAGTCTGTGGGAGGGCTCTGCCCGCAGGGCCTCCCCCGCCACCTCGGATGAGAATAAGTCTACCAAGACATGATCTGCTTAGGGAGAAAAAGTGGCCAATCTCTCAAAAAAGAAGGGCCTAGAGCCTTTTCCTCAATGGGCTTTTATTGGGTTCATTTGCACAGGAATACAGGTTAAGCTCATTAATCATTGTCAGGCAGTAAAGATCAAACAATACATACAAAGAACACTGAGGGCCTATTTTGAGTCAGGGTCAGATAGCTATAAAGAGCTTTAAAACTTTTGAGGAACAAACTCACTTCTTGCTCAGACCCTTATTTAATTGAAAGCATTCTAAACAAAGCAGGTTTCACAGGATTTTACATATTCTTTCTTAGGCCTGATTGCCCTAGGGAACCCGCCCTTTCCAGCACAGGGTGGTACCCACTACCAGCATTGTTTCAGGCTTAAGGCATTGTCTCAGGCTTAAGTCTGACAGGGGTAGTAAGACAGCCCAGAGATTAGAAGACTTCTTGCAGACAGAATGAGGACTCAGGCTTTGTCAAAGCCGAGGGGTAAGGGTCCATCACCCCCTTTTGCTATAGCCCCCCAAGTCCTTCCTTGGGGGCCTCCCACATGATTGTGCCTGTCTTAGGTCGTTCCCCCCTTGGGGAATCTTACCCATCATTGGCTAACCGACCAACCATTGGGGACCAGTTATGGATGAAGTAAAAGGAGCAGAAGCGGTGCTCCTGCCAGGGAGATAAGCTTTGTCTCCTCAGTGGCTTATGGTCTGAAGGTCACTCACTCAGCCTTAGCCTTGGGAGGCAGTTACAGCTTCTGAAACCAGGCAGGGAAGTTCCCAACAGCAGTCTCTTCCACATACCTAAATAAACAGGAGAATTCAGTGCAGTGATATATAACTAAAGAATCAAGTTCAGAAAATGGAGAAGTCAATTTAGCCTGAAGAGGTCAAGAAATGCTTTGTGGAGGAGTTCAAACTGGGGTTTTTGGGTGCAACTTACAGAAACAACCTAGGGGCAAACAGGTATTACTCCTTTGTATCTCTCCTTTTTTCACAGCATGGAGAAGCCGACTCTAATGTCATATTCTCATAAGTAGAAAATAAACTTGACTCTAAGTTTAATTTTACTGGAATTTTAGCAACTCACTTGTCACTGTGATAATACTCGTCACCTCTGATGGGCAGTAATATGTCTCAGAAGTATGAAATGTGCACGGTAAACTGCTACAGGACATTCTAGTCACCACGCATTTTTATGAGCTGGCATTTTTAAACCCTGACAGTGGAATTACAATTGATAGCAAAGCTAGAAGTTACAAAATTGTCGCATGAATCAATCAAAAGGAAAGTCAGGATGTGTGAAAAAGAGATGCTTTTTGACCAGACTGCTAGCTTCGTGCTGCTGCCCAGTGCAAGACTGCATTTCCCAGCCTTGCCTGCAGGTAGGTGTGGCCACATGACCAGGTCCAAGCCCTGAATGAAATGTGAGTAAAGGGTGGGCGCACCCTCTGTGTTTCTGGCTTAAAGGGAAATCTCTTGTCTTCCCCTGTTCCCCTTCCCCTTTCCCAAGCTGAAGTCTCTTGCTGAACTCTCTCACACGTGGTCATGTGACCCAGCTCTGCCCGTGCAACCAAGGACAACTGCCTATGGATGATGACACAAGAAGAGAACCTTATGGATGAGGACACTCAACAAGACGGGAAGAAGCCAGATGCCCACCTAACCAGATGGAGGATTAAATAAACCGAATCTTCTTTAAGCCATTGTGTGTGTGTGTGTGTGTGGCTGTCTCTTTAACAGCGGCTTAGCCCTTTCCTAGGTGGAGTAGGCAGTGGCCTTCTGCACAGCAGAGATGACATCTCTGTTATCTTTTCACCTCCAGCACCCAACACAGCTCCTTATAAAAGATAAATGTGTAGTAAACTTCTGCTGATGGAACGGGTACCGGAAGTGGTAAGATCCAAGGCCATAAAAAGTGAGTTAGAACCAATCCGAAGGGCCTAAGATACCATAGTTAGGAACCTGTACTTTGCCCACATTTAGGTTCCATGAAAAGTTAATTTTTAAATTTTTTAAATTATTTAAAAAAGATGGTATTTGTTTATTTTTAGACAGAGGGGAAAGGAGGGAGAAGAGAGGGACAGAAACATCAGTGTGCATCTGGCTCTCGCACGCCCCTCCCCCCCCCATCAGGGACCTGACCGAGAATCGAACCAGCGACCCTTTGGTTCACAGGCCGTCGCTCAATCCACTGAGCCACATCAGCCAGGGTTATTTTTAATTTTTTTAATTTTTATTCTTGACACTATTACAGATGTCCTCATTTTCCCCACCTTTGCGCACCTCCACCCAGCCTGTAGGCATGGAAAGTTTTAAAGTAGGGACAAAGAATTTTGCATTTTCAGGCTTCTCTGAATTGTGTTAGCTGACGGCACCTGCTGGCAAATTGAAACACTACAGCCTCATCAAGCTCTGTAATTCTTCTGTCAGCTGAAGAACAGATAAGGAAGCAAGCAGTTGTTAAAAGCACATTTTTAAGTTACAAATAGGAAGGCTAATGCCAATGTGATATATAACAGCAACTTGGAACTACTCTGGGCCCATCACTGTGATGGATGCCATAGTGGGGGTGTAGCAAACTTCAGACGCGGCAAGCTCCTGGTCTGGAAGTGTAGGTTTTATTTTTCGGTTTGTTTTTTTCCACGTGCATTTCTGTCCTTTGATCCTGATAAGCTGTAAAATGCCTCTCCCACCCTTTCCCTCTTCCTGTGAGTCCTCCTTGTCCATTTGCACTGGCTTACCCTTTTCTCATTTCTACCAAAGGAATTAGTCACCATGACAGTGTTATCTGAGCCAACTTGTGACTTCGATTAAAAAAAGAGAAAGAGCCGCAACCAAAAAAACAAAGCAAAACAAACACCCCAGGCTGCCATGAAAAATTAGCAGGGTTCTCAGATGAGAAGGTGCAGCAGGGCCCTTGGCCGGGCCCACAGCCGGGCCCACGGCCGGGCCCACTGGGGAGGTTTTTCTCAGTTTTCAGAGAAGATGTCTTCCTAAAACCCAGCCTGATCACACGTAAGGGCCCTGTGAGGCCCCCTGCAAGGATGGTGTGCCCTGTAGCTTTTGGCCTCCCAGACACAAGAGAAAATTCCTGGCCCCCTTTTAGCAGCTGTATAAGACTGCGCTTTTCTCTGTGCCAGTATTATACCTGAGTTTTTCATCTTTTTTTCATGTTTTTGTAAACCACTTCAGATCTCTAGTACAACACACGAGCAAACGTTCGAAGGGATGATCCAGACTTTAAAAGTGCACAGGGGACCACGGAAAGGCGAGCTCCCCACGAGCCACGGCCCTTAGGAAAGGGTCTGAGCGTGGAAAGCGGAGGTGGGGGCTTGGCAAGTGTTGAAGGTGCAAGGTGGGCTCCTCCTCATTCCTCTCAGTTCTGTAACCCTTTCCTTGTACTCCTCTCCTGGCCTCTGGAAATGACGAAAAGACTATTTTTGAGGTGACTTTCAAAATACCTGTTGAACTTTCCTGGTAATTACCGCCCCCCACCCCACTCCCTGCTTGGTCTAACAACACGATTCCATCCTGGAAACCCAGCTACATGAAAGTGCTACAGAAAGGCACTCAGCACGCACGAGGGCGGCCTTCCCTGCAAGCAGGGTGCAGAGCCTTCTAAGAGAGGTACTCTTCCAGTGAGCTGAGTTACAAAGAGCAGGCAGACGCGGGTGAGGGACAGAGTTTTCTGCCAAAGGTTGAAATCTGCTTTGATAGCCACACACCTCTGGGCACCAAAAAGTTACTTTTCTGATTCCTTGCTTTCAACCACTAGACAAGGAAGCAGAAGGAACTTCTGCCACTTGTTCATGAGGCCAGGCTTTCAGACATGGGCAGTAACTCAGGCTAGAATAAAGTCTTCAAAGTAAATATGCAGCTCCTTTTGCAAAGCCCTGGACTGTTCCCGGACGGGCAGGTGGGCAGGGCTTGCTGAGGTCTGATGCTGCTCTGCCAGATGGGCCAGGCCATCAGCCTGTTGGGGGCTCTCCATGAACTCCGTGCCTGCACCCATCTTTCCCCTGCCTCCCAGCTGCAGTGAGAGGCTCATCACTGCGTGCTGGCAATGCCCTGATGCAGGGGACTGGGGCAGAAGAGAGCATAAATACTTAGAATGACCAATTACCGCCTGGAGCAAAGTGTATATTTCTTCCCTGAGACCAGGGGAGAACTGAGGTTAGGAGGGATCCCTCGGGGCTTGGGGTTCAGTAGGAGTCCCTCTTAGCTTACCAAGGGCTCAGAGCAAAGAGACTGCAGGGCCCTCTGAGAGGGCTATGAATCTACATCTAAACACGGTGTTGGGCTGGACAGCCTGCATGGCTCCTGCCTGGCCCCAGTGGGGACTCACAGGGTGGGGCTGGTGGTGGGAAAGAACCAGACCAGAGTCTGAGGCCCCCGGTATAGCACTCACGCAGGTGTTGGAGAGATGTGTTTATTCTTGCCCCAGGAAAACTTTTCTGTGCCTTGTTGTGGGGAAAGACCGAGAACAGGGAGGTTTGTGCAAGCAGTTAGGCCTGAACACAAAAAAAAAAAATGAGAAGGGGGATTATTTTCCAGCGTTTACGTTAACTCGAGGAAAGGGCAAAAACTCTTTCCTGTCTGTTACTGAGGTTCATCCCATGATCCCTGGGGAGGGGCACGTGTGAGTATGTGGGGTGCAGTGTGGAGGGGTTGGCCGCCAAAGAAAGGGTAGGAAAGTTCCTATAAATATTGCTGATATCAAGTGCCCAGGAGGCGCTGAGCAGCTGCAGGAAATATGGGTGACTACCCAAGCCAGGACTGAGTGTACACCGGACAGCCACGAGGAAGGGTTGGGGAGAGAAGGGGGGAGAGAGAAGAGGAAGGGGTCAAGGTCAGGACAGTAGATCCTGTACTGCCAGACCCCACCACACTTCCTGCAATGTATACCTGCCCTTCTCTAAGGAACGTTGTTGGAGAAATTAAATATGGACTACATATTGACTAATATTATTGAATCAATGTCAAATGTCTTGGGTGTGATAATGGTATTGTGGTTATGTAGGAGAATGCCTTTGTTCTCAGGAGCACATGCTGAAGTACTTAAGGATGAAGAGTCTTGATATCTGCAGCTTTCAAGAGGTTCGGTAAAGAGAAAGAGGAACTGAAAGAAAGCAAGTGTGGCAAAATGGTAACAATTGGTGGATCAGGGCCAAGGGTCTATGAGGGTTCATTGTAGTATCTTTCAGTTTTCTGTAGCTTGAAATTTTAAAAAAATAATGCAAGGGATAGCCAGTTACTGGTGCATGGCAAATAAAAAAAGAAACTAAATGAAAAAAAAATAATTCCATTTATTTGAAACTCTAGAACATACATCTCTGCAGTGGAAGGATCTCAGAGCAGATTGTCTGAGAATGTACGTGTGTGGGGTGGGGGTTGCAAGGGTCGACTGGGTAGGAATATGGGGAAACTTCCTATATCTCTATGGGATTTTGGGTTATGAAGGTATGAGGCATTATTCAAAACAGAGCAAATGTACACCTAAGATTTACGCATTTAATGATGTGTAAGAGTCACATAAAAAAATGGCTAAGAAAGAGTTGGGGAAAATGATGAGTGAGAGCAGAGTGTGGTTTGTCTTGGAATTCTGACCTCTTTGGGATAATCCTCGGGCTCTTTTCCAGGTTCCCAGTGTGGCTGGGCATATTTCGAATACTTCACTTTGAGGGCTGAGAAAGAACACAGTTTTTGCTCAGGTTTTGGAAGTGCCAGCCCCAGAGTCAGTTTTCCAGGCACTTAGCCAGTCATGGACCGGATGATGCAGCTACATGCATGACCTAGCTCTGCAGAGTGTGGCAGCCAGTCTCCACAATGGCAGCCAGCAATCCCCACCTCCTGGTTTTGTGGCCCCTCCCACACTGGACAGGGCCAACGTGTGTAACCAATGGGATGTTGTGGAAATGCTACAGCGTGTGACCTCTGAGATTAAGTCATGAAAGTCATTGCAGCATCTTTCTGAGTCTCTCTTGATCTCTCTGGCTCCAGGGGAAGCCAACCCCACGGAGGAGTCCACTCGGCGAGAACTGAGGCCACCTGCCAATAGCCAGCACCAGGGTGTCCGATGAGTGAGCCAGCATGCTGGGTGCGATCCTCCAGGCCCAGTCAGTCCTTCCTCCACATGACTGCAACTCTGGCTGACCTCGCCACTGCAACCTCAGAGAGATCCAGAGCCAGAATGATCTCCTAACTCACCCCCAAATTCCTTACCTACAAAAATGGTGAGGTAATAAGTGCTTATCCTTGTGTTAAGCCACTGGGTTTTGAGATTCTGCTGCAGTGGATAACTGACACCGAAAGTGATCCCGGGACCTTCAGATCACACGGGGCGCATCTCCTCGAGGAGGCAGGTGTGGCCTGCCTTCCTGCGGTGAACCACAGGGGCTTCCTTTTCTGCCCGCAAACCTCACCCTCTTCCCTCAGGTTTCATGCACAACAGCCCGGGGCGAGACTGAGAAGTGGTGTTTCTTGCCATTCTGACCCCATCGTTGTACTGAAAGTCATTAAACTCCTGCAAGACCTTGCTGTCTAGCACAAGCCCCAGAAGACGAGTGGGTCCCTCACTGCACACTGGCCTCAGGACCTCACGGTCCCTCACAGCTCCATAAAGACCATTACCGCTCGGACCCCAGTGGTGCCCAGGTCTCACACACTGAAGAATCATTGCCGACATCCCATTTACCTTTTTCTCATCAATCTTGAGCCTCTCCTCTAAGGAGAATCTCTCTACCCAAAATCAGTTCATGTGGCAGAGGCAACTCCCCTCTTTTTTTAAAAAAAGTATTTTATTTATTTATTTTTAGAGAGAGGAAGGGAAGGAGAAAGAGAGGTAGAGAAACATCGATGTGAGAGAGAAACATCAATTGTTTGCCTCTCATACGTGCCCCAATCTGCGGGTCCTGACTGGGGACCTGGCCCACAACCCAGGCATGTGCCCTGACTGGGAATGGAACCAGCGACCCTTTGGTTTCCAGGCCGGCACTCAGTCCACTGAGCCACACCAGTCAGGCAAAGCTTTTAAAATTAACGCATTTGCAACCTGGATGCTTTGCATATTAAGAGCATATTCTGACAAACGACAACTTAAATCTTCCAGAAATACCACAGATGCAGATAAAAGGGAGGAAGTGATCTTTGTTTTCTTTCTGACCCGAAAGAAATGGCCACCAGGGGCGAATGACTGAAGAGAACGCAATGACACAAAACACCTGGACCCTGATTGGACTTTTACTCCAAGCCTGGCACCTGTGACCTCTGTAGATGCCCCCGGATACTCCCCGGCCCTCGCAGTGAGAACCAGTGTCCCTGTCCCCATGCAAATGCCAGAGTTCTGCTCAGACGCAGGTCCCTCTGAGGCCACAGCCCACTGTATGCAAAATACTTAAGTCCCCATTGGCCACGGGGGAACCGTTTCAAGACCCTCAGTGGGTGCCTGAAACCACAGATAGTACCAAACCCTCTATATAATGCCTATAATAAAGTTTGATTTATAAAGCAGACGTGGTAAGAGATTAACAACAGTAAGTAATAAAATACTTAGTACAATAATATACTGTAATAAAAGTTACACGAATAAGTTCGCTCTGTCTTTCAAAATATCTCATTGTACTGTACTCACCCTTCTTGTGATGATGCGAGGTGATAAAAGGCCTTAGTAATTTCACCTTTTCACTTCGAGGCAGCATTTTATGGCTTCTCTTTGGCGTGTCCGACTTACCCGACGGAGTAGCATCACTACTCTTGCACTTTGGGGACATTGTTAAATAAAATAAAGGTGACTTGAAAATAAGCACTGAGACGGCGAGATACTAGACTGGACAACAGCGGCTGCTGTGACATGACTAACGCAGGGCGAGTACCCGCAGTGCGGAGACCGGGACACAGTGATGCGTCACGTTGCGGGTGGGGCGGGGTCCCGTGAGATTTCATCACGCTACTCAGAATAGCACCCAGTTTAAAACTTAGGAACTGTGTATTTCTGGAATTTTTTTATTTAATGTTAAACGTGGTTACCACCTTCATTGGGGGTAACAAACTGCGGAAAGCAAAACAGCAGATGAGGGGGTACAAATGGACCGCAACCTGCGTGGCTTAAAACAATGGAAATTTATTCCCTCACAGTTCTGGAGGCCAGAAGTCCGAAGTCAAGGTGCTGGCAGAGATGGTTTCTTCTTGGGGGCTTTGAAGGAGAATCTGCTCCTAGTTCTGGCAGTTGCCAGCCATCCTCAGTGCCCCTTGGCTTATAGACATTTGTCTCTGTATAATCTCATCCTACATAATTGCATCTGTAAAGACCTTGTTGTTGTTTTTTTTTAAGATTTTACTTATTTATTTTTAGAGGAGGAAGGGAGAAAGAGAGGGAGAGAAACATTAATGTGTGGTTGCCTCTTGCATGCCCCCTACTGGGGACCTGGCCCACAACCCAGGGCCATGTGCTCCAACCGGGAATCAAACCAGCAACCCTTCACAGGCTGGCGCTCAATCCACTGAGCCACACCAGCCAGGACTGAAGACCATATTTTGAAATAAGGTCTCATTTTGAGGTTCTGAGTGGGCATGAATTTTTGGGGGGACACCATTCAATCCAATACATCACAGTTCAAACATTCCACATTTGAGCCATCAGCAATGACAACACCAAAGTTACGGTGGTGGATCGCCACATCATGAGAAATAAGGACGAGGGAAGAAACCAAGAAAGGCAAGGCTGTAACAAAGAATCTGGCCGGAACACCCTGGACCAAGCCCGCTTCCTGGGGGCCCCAGGAGAACACGGGTGGGGGTTTTGCTCTTGTCCTTGCTGCTTGGAGAAACCAGAAGAGCAGGCCTTGCCGGAGGAAACATTCTAAGACATAGGTGATCCAAGTTAATTTCACGGGAACATAAGAGCTGGATCACAGCTCTTTTAGGCAAGAAAACAGTGCAATGAGTATTACGCAACCTATAAAATGGTCTTTAAGGAGTTCTTAAGGACATGAGAAAATGCTTATGCTGTAAGGCTAACCAAACAAACAAACAAAAAAGCCAGGATGCAAAACTGCATTTGTAGCATGAGCTCAACTATGCAACACAGAGGAAACATTTCCAGAAAACAAGGCTGGTGCCAACCCTGAGGAGGGGAGACAGGAGCAAAAAGCTATTGTCTTTGATTTTATAGACTTAAATAGTGTCTGAATTTCCCACCCCCCCACCCCCCAATGATCATACAGCCCATTTTAAAAACAAACTTTAAATTTGAAAATAGTTTTAGATTTACAGGAAGGTTGCAAAGATAATACAGAGAGTTCCCCCGTAGTGTCCAGTTCTCCCTATTGTTAGCGTCTTTCCCTGGTATATTTGTCACAACCACTGAGCCAATACTGATACATTACTATACACTAAGGTCCAATTCTTTAACAGGATTTTTTTAAAACTTTTATTTTAATCATTGCTCAAGTATATTTTTCTGTCCTTTACTCCCATTGCAGCCCACCCACCCATCCCTCCCCACCTTCCTCCCATTTCCACCCCCTCCTAGTTTTTGTCCATATGTCCTTTATATTTGTTCCTGTACACCCTTCCCACTCTCCCCTGAAATTCCCCTGAAGCTTTAACAGGATTTTTAAAGTGTTTAATGTCCTTCTTCTTCTCAGAGATCCCATCCAGGATACCACACTACAGACAGTGATTATGTCTCCTCAGGGGCCTCTAGACCGTGACATTTCCTGGGAGTGAGCTCATTTTTCATGACCTTGATAGTTTTGAGGAGTCGAGTCAGATGTTTTGCAGAAGGTACCTCGATTTGGGTTTGTCTGATGTTATTTCATGATTAGACCGGGGTTATGAGTTTTGGAGAAAGAATGTAAGTGACATTCTCATCATATCCTATCAAGAGATACATTACTTTTTAAATGAAATGTACAATGAAATAAGGATTATGCTAGAAAAGTAATAGAGTTTAATTCTGGATCAGGGGGCTTTCTCAGTATTTTTCTTGGTAGTCATCTATAAAAAGCATACAATATATTTAGGAAGAAAAGAGTTTAAAGAAATGCCTACTGTAGCGGCCTCAGTGACCCAGGCTGGGAGGGGAGGGGAGGGGCGCGGAGCCTGAGCCTCTCTGGGTCTGGCACGGGAACTGAGAGTGTCAGCGTGATGGGGAACACACCAGGGCCTGCTGCCTGCTGGGAGCAGTCAAGATTACTAATGGCAGGACAGAAAGTAACAGCAACAAAAGGAGAGAGAGGGCCTGGGCCGGGAAGACAGCGCTAATGAGAACACTGAGATGCATTCCAGGCGACAGGGAAGCCCAAAAATGTAAGCAAGCCTGGAGCCGAGATTAGTTATAGCCAAATAAGTCGTGCAGAATTCGGAGGGTGCAGGCAGGCGTGCGGAGGCCCGGGCCCCGCTGCGTCTCCGACTCCGGCAACGCGATGCTTTGTGTAAATACTGACTTTTTAGGGAAGACAGAGAGGAGCCTGTCTCTTTTTCCACTGCAGGGATTAGGAAAAGTTTATTGATCTTTAAACAGACTGTTTCTATTCAGGGCTTATTTTAGATCTAATAAGGTTGTTATTATTATACTTTTAATTGGGTGCAGAGAAGGGAGTTCCATGTCAATCTGTGAGTAAACTATTTTTAATTGCTTTGGAAGATGTGACACGGAAACTGAGATTGTAGGTCACACGCGAGTCCCAGGGCGCTGGCCCCACACGCTGTTCTACTGGAACCAGTACGTTGCCCCAGCTCTTGGTCCAGCGTTCAAATGTCTGGGCAGATGGATTAGCATCCATCACATGGGGTGAATAGCTGTCATTTCCAGAAAAAGCAATCTTTTAGTTGTGATTGGCAAACTTCTACTCATCCTTCAATACCCAAATCATGTGTTCTGATGGAATAAATTGACCAGATGAAGAGAATGAGGGAGCATGCCTCAGACCGGCAGAGCACTCACTAAAGAGGGACAGAGCATGGAGCAGGCATGGGAGACACCGGCCTGGAATTCCCCATTGGATTTCAGAGCCATAGAGGTGAAGGCCTGGCGTGAGATCGTGTGCCACTCCTGGCTGACCGCAAGGCCCACTGCTGAAACCAGCAGCTGGGAAGGCACCAAGTCAAATTGGGGTAACCTGTGGGCAGGCTAGGGAGGCCTAGACCTCTGACTGCCCCCCAGCTATTCTGCCAAGAAAATGTCCTGCCTACGTGCCCGATTTAGGTTTTAACAAGTTGCTTTACTAATTTGTTTTTGCTTTTGTCCTACACATATATTCAGATGTGTTTTCTCCCATTATACCTCTTCAGATTGTCCAACCTGTCAATATCTTAATACTGTTCTGCCCTAGAGTTGCTGCTCTCATTTCAAATTTCCTGGAGACTCACAAAACAATAAAAACAACAATAAAATAGCAACTGTTTCTGGATGTCCATCTTTGTGCCCAGCGGCCAGCTAACCGGTCAGTGCCCCCCAGTGAGGTCTGTACTATGTTCCTCCTTACAGGTGAGGATGGTGAGGTTCAAGAGGTTGTTGACCCAGGGTTTGGACATCTAGTGGGTAACAAAACTGGGGTTCTGACCAGAGTGGTCTGGCCGCAAAGCTTATGTTCCTGATCACTATGTGACTCAGGTGAGCGGGCCTCACAGCTAGGAAGACTGTGGTAGAATGAATAGAAACATGCTTACTACTTAACACTTAGATCAATGTATAATTAAATAATTAAAATGGGTTTAAATTAATATGAAACAAAACTGTTAAAGTAAATAAAGAAAACAATTAAAGTGGAATTAATTAATTAAAATAAAAAAGAATAAGTAAATTAACATGATGCTTGAATTGATGCTTAATTATATTAAGTCAATTATATACAAATTACCTAAAGCAGCATCACGTACTTTTGAGGGTTTTATTACTTTTCCAAGTTACTTGTGATTTTTTTTCTTCTGGAAAATCCAAAGGGCCTGGGTCCATCCTCTCCCACCTTCTTCTCCAGTGCTTTGCTGTTCATACCGAAAGTGTTCTGCAAGGAGCTGTGGAAAAATAAAGAATAATTAGACATAGCTCCTGCCTTTGAAGGGTTTTCACGCAGCAGATAAATGGGGGTGAAATAAGAGCTAAATGAAGCTTTACGTGCGTGTCTTTGCTGTCTCCTTTTGGCTATCTAGACGCGGCACTGACTCAATTCATTCTGCTGAATATCTCAAGCTGGAGAGCGGCCTTGAATTTAACAGCCAATGACTAAGTCGTAAACGTACAACTTGTCGTGTGTTTTCAGGGGCCAGACGACGATTTGAAAGGTGGGGTGATGCTGTAACTGTCAATTGCCATGGAAGGCTGTGGTCTGTCCTGGTCCCAGAATTTAGAGAGGTGAATGTATTTTAGGTGTAGTCACAGCTGGGGGCTGTCCCATTTCCCAGTCCTTCTGGCCTGCCTTGGAATTACTGTTGGGTTCAGTTTTCCGAACTTTTACTGATGGTCCACTGGGAGCTGACTAGATTGGCGATTTTCAACCTTTTTCATGTTACGGCACACATATACTAATTAGTAAAACTGTGGCACACCAAAAAAATATTATATTTTTTGCCAATCTGACAGAAAATAGGTATAGTTTTGATTCATTCACACCGAAAGGCTATTGTGTTGGTCGCTGTCATTTTTTTTATTTGACACTCTGAGGGAAAAGAGGTCAGTGCCCCTAACCAAACAGGTAGTGCACGTTTTAAAACTTCTTGTGGCACAACAGTTGAAAATCGCTGAACTAGATAGTGTGTGAGGGAAGTCAGGGTGCCTAAAGGTGCAAAGGGCATGGTGTCTGACCTTGAAGAATTTATCACTGAGATAGGAGGGCAGATTTGTCAGTAAAAGCTGGCCGGTTCAGTGGCAGAGGTCCAGATAAGGTGCTAGGAGAGGCCAGAGAGGGGGTTTAGCCCAGCGTCGGAGTGTGGTGTAGTATGTGTATGTGTATGTCTATGTGTGTACCTGTGTGTGGCCGTGAGTGTGTCTATCTGTGTATATCTGAGTGTGTCTGTGTGTGTCAGTGTGTATGCCTTCCTTCCAAGCAAAGAGAAGGTGTCAACAGTGCACCAAGGCAGCAGGTGACATGCAAAGACCCATGAACGGGGACCTGAGGTGGGGAGGTCAGGAGGCCAGGCTGAAGAAGCAGGCCAGGGTCGGGACTGGAGGGCATGCATGTTGGTGGAGACACTTGAGATAAGAACGGCCCCTGGGAAGGAGGGGAAACACATGGTTCAAATAGCCTGATGGTGGGTGTGATGGTAGCGGCAGGACTCTGAGGTCAGCCACCAGGGAAAGCCTTGCAGGAAAGCGGAGATCAGGGCCTGAATTCCAGGGCTGGAGAAGACAGTTGGGACATACCCATGGACATCTCCATCTCCTCTCCACGGCCTTCTCTCCTCCCAGTCCCTTGCTGACCTTTCCTTCTGCAGCTCCCAGCCTTCCTTAAACACCTGGTAACAAGGAGCTCTGGGGAGGGGAGGAGCCCCCAGCAAGCTGCCCGAAGACATGGAGCTGCCTGCCAGGGCCTCCCCATTCCGAGCATCCTTCTCTGATCACTGAGTGGTTTCATTTGCTCTTTGCAGTTTATTGAGTCCAGTCGCTTCTCAATTGGCTTAACTGATTGTGTGCTTAGACCTTCGTGAGGAGGTGAAATTATGCTGTTAGGGGGATGAGGCCCTAACTCTGGGAGGTTTTACAACACTCTCCTTTTGATGGAAACAAGTTTGCCTCCTCCCTCCTCCTTCTTCCTCCCTCCCTCCTCCCGCCGGCCACCTTCCCCTCTACCCTCCTGGTCCAGGTGAAGAGCCTGTGACCACAGAGGGAAGGTGTCCGTGACTTCAGGAACAGGCTGCTACTGGGGCAGTCTCCTTGCATGAGTTTGTTCTTTGCTTCTAGACAACATTCAAATAAATAGCCATCATGTTACCTTCTCATTTAAATAGTATCTGTTGTGGGGAGAGGAAATAATTAAAATGTAATTAGACTGTTAGGCATCCAATCTGAGAGTTTTCAGCTTTCTTCTTCTGCTGAAATGAAACCAACAGGCGTTTCAATGCCTCGCAGCAGGGAGTGGGTTTGGTGTACGCAGGAGGCAAGAGCAGCCCAGTCCTGCCCTGCAGGAGGGAGCGCACCGCCCGGAGAGAGCTCCCTCTGCCGTGGGGTAGGGGAGAGCAGTAGGTGGGCTTGTACCTGAACTGGGCTTCTACATGTTAAGTGGATGTTTGACAGGCAAAGACTAGCACTTTCCCAGCTGGAGACAGCCTGACCAATGGCTTAGCAGGGAATGGTGTGCTGGGCAGGAGCATTTAGGTGTAGCTGGAGGCCTGGGCACTAGGGAGGTGATGGAAGAGGCAGCCGGAAAGACACCTGAGGGCCAGCTGTAAAAGCCTAGACCAGAGTTGCGCTTTACTTCCAAGCCACTGGAAGTCATAAAATGTATGTAGACAGGATGCATTTTGTGTTTTTGGAAGATAACAAGATAGTCTAGGAAGAGGGTAGCATAAAAATGAATCTGGAAGCTCTCGGAGGAAAAAGATGCTGAAGGTCACTTTAGGCAGCGGGGTGGAGAGAAAGGGACCGTGTCGAGAGGTAATCAGGATGCAGAATTGAGCTGAGCTGGCTACTGATGGTACAGGAAGAAGGAAAGTTGATAGAAAGTTTGCTAGTTTGGGAAAATGGGTGCCTGTACCTTGCACTGTGCTAGAACACCTAAGGAGAGGTTACACTTTCATGGACTGCCTTCTGCTATCATCTCGGGTACATCTAAGAAAGGAATTACCTAGGGGCTGGGCAGCAGGCCAAAAGGAATTGCTGAAGGAGGGCGTAGGAAGAGACACTTGTTCTTTGTGCCCAGATGGAATCTGCTAGTGTCTCCAAGGTGTGCAGTTGTGCCACGCCCTGTCTGCTACATGCAGTGGGACGCTCTCGGCAGCCCCCCACACCTGAGGCATTTTCTGGGAGAGCCATTGGATGCAAGCACATGTTGAATGTCCTGCCAGAAGGACTTCAACTGGAGGCAGTTGAAGCTTGGGGTGTAGGTGAAATCACTCAAGGAGGGCCCAGGACAGAAACCTGGGGAACATTGAGGGAGCAACTGAAAAGGAGTAGCAGCAGAATTTGAGGTTGGAAGAGGACAGGGACAGGGGCTGGGAATCTGCCATAGGATGGCCCAGGCTAGTTAAGGGGCAAGTAAAGCCACTAAGGCTGTGGAGAAAGCAGACACCATGGGACAAAAGGGACTGGGCAGGGCAGGGAGGAGGTGTGTCAGCCTAAGCAAGCAGGGCGCTCTGCCAGCGAGGCAGTCATAGCCGGACTGTTGTGCCCCTGGGTACTAACTTCTCTCAACCCAGGCCCAGCTTACATTGCTCTTGGCCCATAATTCATGGCTCTAAGGAAGGCCACCGTCTTGACCTTTTGGGGCCCAGGCTGCCAGGATCAGAGGTAGAGCAAGAAGGGTCATACAAACTCCCTCCACTCATCTCTGGGATAAGATCTTCCGGAGCACTGGGCCAACGCTGTTCTTTCTTGTTTTGCACTGAGAAAAAAATATCAGCGTTGATATCATGCAGAGATATTTTTGCACATGGCTTTGATCTTGTGTAGGAACATTCCAGGAGGAAAATAGGAAAAAAGCTTCTTAAGAATCTGTTGCTTGTTGGCTGAGAGATTAGGTGTTGGGCTGATTGATGAAGGTCACGACACTCAGCAGTTAGGGGGGAAAGCACTCCGCTCCGTAGCGTAACTGCATGGCACGTTCTAATCCTGGCAGGCCAGCTGCCGTCTTCCTGGCGAAGCACCTCTAACAACTACCATGTGTCAGCTGGAAATTTTACGTAACCAAAGAAATAAGCAACGACTTGTAATAGTGCCATAAAAAGTTTGTGTCCTTATGTTCACATAACAAGCAGAATCATGTCTACTAAAATTCTCTCCTGTGTGAGAACAAATAGACTTTTTAATACCTGTATGAAGTTTTATCGTCATCCGAAGTTTTAGAAAGAGAATGTGAGGGGAGAGGGTTGGAGAATTTAACAACAATGTCAAGATTCCTCGGGTCAAACTGTTCTCTTTTTTTGCTTTTCATGATCACAGTGTGAAGATACAGGCAGTAGTAATAATGCTATTTCTTTGCTGAAGAAAAATTCCAATAGATGGGAGGTAGATTTTAGAGGTGGTTAACTAGGAAGGAATGAAGCACAATAATGTAGTGAGTAGCTTGTGATAAATCCAGTAAAATTACATTCATCTTGGTGGATTACGACCAAATGTAGATTTTCCAGAAAAAATAAAGAGGCATTTAACCCACACATTTTCTGTTTAGAAAATTAGTATTTTCTGTTTGATCAATGATGGGAATTGATCACGTCTACCTTCCCTCCTTTCCCATTATCAACTGAGAAAAGAGAATATATTCCACTTGCTGTTTCTCTCACCCCAAATCCCCTGTCTCTTGAAAACAGAACTGCCCAGGAACAGTAGCTGGCGGTAGCTTCCGACAAGGAGAGCTGGGTAATCCCAGAGATCAAGGGGACATCCAGCGGGTTTGGTCAGGAGGAGGAGGCTGCATGTGGGGAAATCTGTGAGGTCTCATTTTAAGAATTTCGATACTCATGCCCCTCCTAAAAATTGTTTTTCTTCTGAACTGAACTCAAAGCATCAGGGTCATTCTTGTTCTAGGCGCTTTTTGGTTCTCATTCGTGTACTGATGGAGTGCCCACCATGCACTGTGCTAGGATACCTGAGGGGAGGTAATGGCTTTATCAACTGCCTTCTGGTATCATCCCAAGTGAATATGAAAATTGAACTGCATGGCAGTTTGGTAGAAGGCAAAAATGAAGAGCTTAAGCAGGGCATATAAAGAAATAGTTGGCCTTTGTGCCCAGAGAGAATCTGCTAGTTTTTCTTAGGTCTGCAGTTGTGCCGTCGATGCCAAGCCCTGTCTGCTCTAAGCAGGGGGACTCTCACTGCAGACCCCTATCCTTGTGGCATTTCTCGGAGACTCTCAGGATCTGCCCAGGGCCTTAGGCTCCGCAAATTGTTTCCCGAGGACATGCATCCGTCTAGGATCCAGATGAGGGATAAGAGACCCTGTTTGGTGGGATTCTCCAGGCTCTCTGACCTGCACTGGAAATACTTTTGAGTCTTCTAGTCGAAATCTTCCATTATTTGTGATGGAAGATTAACTGACGAATGTTAACTGACCCCTTTTTTCTTATTTGTCATGGCCACCAAGAGTCATGGAGATGTGTTTCAGACCAAAATATGGGGGACTTTATTGCCTTCACATTTTGCAGTCAGAGATGAAAGAGCTAAACATATGGTTGAAAGCACTTTGCCAGTTTAATCATTCTTTTTTATCTCCTGAAACACAAGACTCGAATGATCCTGAGAAAGCTCCCACCTGGCCCAGCAGAGCTCGGTGCTGGACTGTACCGGAAGAGTCCCATCGGATGGCTTCTGGTTCCAAAATCACTTTAAAAGTCTAAAAGTGGAAGTAGCGGCAACTTCGTGTGGGAACATAACATGGGGGTGTGAGACGAGACATGTAATCATGGCTATGAATTACAATAATATCAGCCACCGCGGAAGTAGCCTGACCGTGTGTGTTCCAGGGTTTCTATTAATTGCTTTGTAGACCTGCTCCGGAAGCCACACTGGGTGCTCAGTCACGGTGGTTAGCTCGTTCTCAGGGTGAGCACATCTGCTCTGCTCCTTTTCCTGCTTGCAGTGTTCATTTCTGCTTCATTGGTCGATGCATACACATTCTTTATCTTAACCCACTTCAGATTGCTCTTAGAAAGAGGCAGCCTTCTGATTAATGAAATGCATTTTTGGAATGGTTTTATAAAGAGTGGTTAATTAGGAAGGCTTTCGTTTTTCTTAAATTATAAAGAATTAGAATGAAGGAAGACAACAGCCTTTCTCGTCAAATTGCTCTGCTAATGCTTACTTCATAAACAGTGGTATTTTCTGCAAACAAAACTGATAAAAGACCACATTTTGCATCTAATCAATGGACCACAGGTAAGTACGTAGGTGCTGAGTGATTTGACTTGAACCTTAGTAAATATACACATAGTGCTCACTTCTAAAACTAGAACAATGTAGGGCAGATTAGCATGGCCCCTGAATGAGGACGACATGCAAATTAACGAAGTGGCCCATATTTTTACATATGAAAAGATACTCATCATCACCAACCATCAGAGAGATGCAAATTAAAATCACGATGGGTTGCCTTGGCTGGTATGCTCAGTGGATTGAGTGCTCTCCTGCAAACTGAAAGGTTGCTGGCTTTTGATTCTCAGTCAGGGCACATGCCTGGGTTGCAGGCCAGGTCCCCAGTTGGGACGTGCAAGAGGCAACTGATCGATGTATCTCTCACATACATCCGTGTTTCTCTCCCTCTCTTTCTCTGTCCGTTCAATAAATAAAAATCTTAAAAAATAAATAAATAAGTAAAACCACAATAAGATATCACCTTACACTTGTCAGAATGGCCATTATTAATAAATTAACAAATAAGTGCCTAAGTGCCCTTCAGTCAAAAAACTGGTATATTTGCACAATGGAATACTACGCAGTGGAAAGAAAGAAGGAGCTCCTACCCTTCGCAATAGCATGGATGGAACTGAAGAATATTATGCTAAGTGAAATAAGCCAGTCAGTGAAAGACAAACACCATGTGATCTCACTAATCAGAGGACTCTAATGAACAAAACAAGCTGATGGACAAATTAAAACCAGAGACATGGAAACATGAGCAGACTGACAGCAGCCAGAGGGATAAGGGTGGAAAGAAGGCGAAGGGCCTAGTCAAAGAACATGTATGAATGACCCATGGACATGGACAACGGTGTGGGGATTGACTGGGAGTGGTGCATGGGCTGGGCGGAGGAGGGCAAAGGGAGAAAAACTGAGACAACTGTAACAAAACAACAATAAAAAAGAACAAATAAATAAATAAGTATACATATATACCTTTTATTCTCATTATACTTCTATTTAGATTATAACCTTCTTCCTAAAGAATAAGATCGTTGTTTCCTTGTGAATTTACTTTCATTTCTATACTTGATGGCTCAATTAGTGTTATTCAATGAAGTTATTATCTGATAAATTATGGTATATATATTATCAAAATACTTTTTAAATATATTTAAAATATTTTTATTTATTTTTTTAAGATTTTATTTATTTTTAGGGAGAGAGAGAGAAAGAGGGAGAGAAACATCAATGTGTGGTTGCCTCTCGCATGCCCCCAACTAGGGACCTGGCCTGCAATCCAGGTTTGTGCCCTGACTGGGAATTGAACCAGTGACCCTTTGGTTCACAGGCCAGTACTCAAACCACTGAGCCACACCAGCCAAGGGTAAACTTGTAATTTTTTAAAGGGCCCAAGTAGCTATCAAAGTCAGACTGCCTGTATTTAAATCCGGTCTCTATTACTCACCATATAACCTCGGGCAAATTATTTAGTCCTTTGAGGAGGCTAAATTTCCTCATTGGCAAATGAAGTCAATAATAGTATACTAATCCTAAGGTTTTAGTGAGGTTTTAGTAAGAGAATCCATTTAAAGCACTTGGCAGCATTGTTTCTTATCCTTTTGGCTAAGATCAAGTATAGTATCTGTTCTTACCAGTTTAATATCTGACATGTCCTCTAACCCAGGACATTATATTAAATGAATTTTTGGAACTGGGAGATGGAATAGGAGCTTGCTCTGTCTACTCTGAGAATCGACCCAGTATTGCAGTACTTCCTAGAACGGTGCACCAAAACAAACAAACAAAAAACAAAAACTAAACTAAAACAAACAAAAAAACACTTAGAAAATGCCTGGCACAGGTAAGTAACCAATAAATATGAATTTATTATCTAAATGAATTGACATAGAAAATTAGTCACAATATATTGTTAAGTTACTTCTCTTGAAAGGTCTTTTCTCTTGGCTTGTCCTGCATACTTATACTCAGAGACTAAGGGCCAGGATTGGGTCAGGGTCAAGGTCCATTCAAGGCTTTCCTACTCTGTGAACCCCCTCCCTCTCCCATACAGAGGGAGTGGCCTCTTTGGGGTCCCCTGGGTACCCCTTCACACTGAATGTGAAATCGAGTGTGTAGAAGGACCGTGTTAGTCTCCCCTGCGTCACATACACACTGTGTTGAGTAAACACCGGAACAAAGAAGCACAGAGCAGGTAGTGAAAGGAAATTCTTGCCCTTCCCCTCTAGTTGATCAGATCCCCAGAGAGAGATTATAAGAGTTATAGAAATGGAAGAGGTGGGTATTAGAATAAAAAGGATCTTGCAAACTTAGAAAAACACTGTTCTGTAGTATTGGAAACAAGGAGCCACCGAAACTGAATTGAAGTCTGTTCAATCTATTGGTGAAACTAGCTGAAGCAAACACGCTTTGGCGAAACTACCAGTCAGTGTTGGCTCTTGCTTGTGGAAATCCGCCAGTAAGAATGGACCAGCTCCAACAAAAATGCCTCCGAGTGCCAGCCAATCAGTACTTCTCAGCCAAGCAACCACACTGCTGCGGATGATGTCAACGCACTGTGAGCTCTCCCAGTCCTCCAGCCGGTGAATTCCACACTTCTCAACACTCCTACATGATGTCACCAGTCTGTTCCGTTCTTGGAGACCACGCCTGGCCAGCAGAGTTCTCCCCAATGAAAGCAAGCAATAAATTCAGCTTTGTCCTTTCGTTTCGTACATGGAGGGGGTCTCATCATTTTTTGAAAATTCTGATGTAGAAATTTCCTTGTCCTGAGATAAATTTCACTTAGCAAAATTCATTGTTTGAAACATTTAGAATGTACAATTCAGCGATTTTTAGTAAATTCACAATGTTGTGCAACCATCATCTTGATTTAATTCCAAAATATTCCCTTTACCCCAAAAGGAACCTCTGTACTGCTTAATTGCCCCTTCTCTTCATCACCTGTCCACCATTAATCTACTTTCTGTCTGTATAAGTGTCTGTTTTATTTTATAAATCCAAGATGATTTAAGTAAGGATTCTTCTAGAAACCTTTCTGGCTCCTTTGACCTTACCCAACATAGAAGTCTTCAAGCTGTAGAAATATATTAATATAGCAAGATAGAGAAATTGAATTTATAATGGAGCAAAAAACCAGAATATTAATAAATGCACTGCAATACACTTATCAAAGATGATGTTAATGCTAATAGACAAGCCCCAGAAAACAACCTCAGGGATAGAAAATTTTCCTCCAAGCTCCAGACTCATATATTTTATTGCCTACATCAAAATGTAGTTTGGAACAAATGTAGATGAGTCACGTTTCTCAATTTCAAATTTTCCTACAAAGCCGCAGTAATCCAAGACAGTGTGGTGCTGACATATGGATAAACGCAGAGATTGATGGGATGGAATCGCGAGTCCAGAAACAAACTCATGCATCTGTGGACAATTGACATTTGACAAGGGTGCCAAGACCTTAGACGGAAACGTAAATCTTTGTGACCTGGGATTAGGTAATGGTTTCTTAGTTATGACATCAAAAGCACAAACAGCAAAAGAAAATAAATATACACATTGGACTTCATTAAAATTAAAAGCTTCCGTGTTTCAAAGGATATTGTATTAGTTTGCTAGGGCGGCTGCAACAAAGTACCGCAAATGGTGTGGCTCAAACAACAAAAGTGTGTTGCGTCATAGTTCTGGAGACTGAAAGTCGGATGTCAAGGTTTCAGCTGGGTCGGTTTTATCTGAAGGATGTGAGGAGAGGGTCTGTTCTGGGTCTCATTCCTTAGCTTTTAAGTGACTGTCTTCTCCCTGGGTCTCTTCCTTCAATGCGTGTCTGTGTTCAAATTTCCCCTTTTTATAAGGACACCAGTCATATTGGACACTGGTCTAATGACCTCAGTTTAACTTTATGGCTTCTGTAAAGACCTTGTCCCCAAATGAGGTCACATTCTGAGATACCAGGGGTTGGGACTCCAACATGTCTTTTTAGGGGCCCAGTTGAACCCATAATCTAACACGTATCAGGAAAATAAAAAGACAACCCCCAAAATGGGAGAAACTGAAAGTCCTATGTAAGATTAAGGATCTAGTATCCAGAATGTATAACTAACTTTTACAACTCAACAGTAAATAGGCAAATAACCCAACAAAACGTGGGGAAAGGATTTGAATAGACATTTCTTCAAAGAAGATGTACTCATCTCAGAAGATGTACTCAGAAGATGTACAAAGAAGTGACTCATAAGCACATGAAAGGATGCTCAACATAATTAGTCATCAGAGGACTGCAACTCAAAACCACAAGATCCCACTTCACACCCACTAGGATGGCGAATACAAAAACACGTTAACAAGTGTCAGTGAGGATGTGGAAAAATTGGAATCCTCATTATTGCTGGTGGGTATGCAAAATGGTACAACCACTTTGGAAAATAGTTTGGAAGTTCCTCAAAAAGTTAAACACAGAGTTGCCATATGACCCAGTAATTCAGTCCTGGGTATTTCATGAATTTTGACAATGGTGCCGAGAACACTCATACACACAACTGGATGCGGAGTGGGATGCCTACGCGGCTCAGACAGATCTGGAAGCCCGCGATCGAAGCCTGCCGCCCTCCTGTGAGAGACGGGTGTTGGAGTCGCCCCGTCTGCACACGGCTGTGACACACAGACGAGGAGCAGCAGACCTGATCGCTGCTGGAAGGACCTGTCACGACAGACTATGGACTTCACTTGCCACCAGTTTGTGCATTTCCTGCGTTCCTTTTACTTTTTTGATACTATATTGTATAAAACCCTTTTTACCTCTGACTTTGGTTTGGTCTCGTTCTATTGTGTTGGGGTTTTGTGAGGGGTTCTCTCCTTCTCCCAGACTTCTCTTTGGACATGAACATGTTGCCCCCCTCTCCACCTCTGCCTCCCCTCACCTGTGACAGATGCCCTGACATTCTAACATGTCCTTTGTGCACCTCTATACCCCGTGGAGAAAGTCCCAGAAATGACCCACCAGTGTTCTTCCCTACCGCCTCTTAGGCCTGTTTAGAAAATCTGGAGTTCAAAAACGTACTTGGCCACATTGATATTTTAGTGTAGTGAGTTAGTGACATTGACCTGGGTACAGGGCCACGTAGCAGGTTATACACATGGAAGCTGCTCTGATTTGATTCAGGTTGCCACCATGTGCGTTGACACATATGTGTGCTGGTTTGGGTGTGTGCGTACTCTCTACCCTGGAACAAGGCTTCTGAACCTTCCTCTTGACTTTGCATCATGTCCAGAGGGGTCCTGCTGGGTTGGCTTTGCCTGAAGTAGAGAGTGGAAGGCCATTTGGTTAAGCAGATGCTGCAGAAGGAACGGGAGAAATATGGCAGATTTCTGCTGGGAAGGGAGAAGACACCCATTCTGAATGTAATTCTTACGTTTATCCCAAACCAGTCTTGGGCTTTTCCCTACATTGGCTTTGTTTGATCACCTTATTTTCCTTGAAGGTTTATAAGTTCAACCATATTCTGTTAACTGTCCCAGTTTTGGTGGAATCTTTATCTGGCTTGTTATAACAAGACATTCTCTCAGATCTCCCGCCCCGCCCCCCCCCCCCCCCCCCCCCCCCCCCCCCCCCCCCCCCCCCCCCCCCCCCCGCCCCAATCAAGCACATCTAATCCAGAGAGAAGGGACTCTATGTGTAATTTTTTTTTCAAGATTGTACCTTGTTTTAGAGAGAGGGGGAGGGAAAAAGAGAGGGAATCATTGATGTGTGAGAGATACAATAACCAGTTGCCTCTCACATGCCTCCAACTGGGGACCTGGCCCACAACCCAGGCATTACTCTGACTGGGGATTGAACCGGTGACCCTTCGGTTCACAGGCCAGCACTCAATCCACTGAGCCTCACCATCCAGGGCTCTATGTGTCATCTCTAACATTTGAGGTTATTCATTTACAATTGTGCACAAGCCACTAGCAAGGGTTGAGCTCCAGGCCATTCATTCCTCCCACCTTCCTGTGATTGGCAGCTCCTGGAATTCTACTGTAAGAAGCTCTCTTCCCTTACATAGTCAAATTCTGTAGTTGGTTAGTTAAAGCAGGGAATCTAAAAATTTTAATAGATATCCTTAAAGCTTTATTTTCATTTTAAAACATGCACAAGTCCATTCATCCATCCTTTCTTTGATATCAGGTGAAAGCCTTCCCTTCGACTGGGGTCTACTGGTGGGGTCTGCACACAAGACATCCATTAGCACATCAAGCAGCACCGTTAATTCTGGGCGCAGTGGGGTGAGCACTCAGGGTACTTGTGGAGCAAACTGCGGGCAGAATTCTGGGTTTTGACACTTTCCTCCACCTAAACTTCCACGTTTGTTTTACTCACACCTAATTCCACAGCTTTCTTTTTCCTGAAAAAAACCTGTCTTTATCACACTCTCCCCAAGCATTCATTTTCATAGTGATTACCCCTCTCTTCACACTCATAATTGTATGGTGGTGGTAACATTGAATTAAATTTTGTAATTACTAAGTACGACTTGCATAAACAAGTTTGGGAACAAATGACTGACTTTTGGAAAGCACACAACTCAATTGGGTGAGAAATGATTGACCCATCATCAGGGAGTAGCCTACTTCCTGGTTGTAAAGATCAGGTGGGCCTCAGGCTACAGGCATATTATTCACACAGAATGGCCCTGGCTGGTGTGGCTCAGTGGATTGAGTGATGGTCTGTGAAACAAAAGGTCCCGGGTTCAATTCCCAGTCAGAGCACATGACTGGGTTGTGGGCCAGGTCCCAGTAGAGGGTACACAAGAGGCAACCACACATTGATGTTTCTCTCCCTCTCTTTTTCCCTCCCTCCCCCTCTCTCTAAAAATAAATAAAATCTTTAAAAAAAAGAAAGAAAAAAAAGTCTAAATTCAGAGGCATAGCACTCAAATTCACACGAAGGTAGTACTGAAATTATTTTGAGAGAAATGCTAACAAAAAAAGATCTGAACGAACCTCTTTGCTAGGTCTCTGGTAGGACCAGCCATGCTTCTGTGGGAGGGTGTAATGCCTGAGCCTCCATGTGGATTTGATTAGTATCAGTGGTCTACTCCTGGTGAATGCTCTAAAATATTAAAATATATAACCCTTTGAAGGAGGCAGGAAAGGAACTGTTCCTAGTTTGTGTTTAATAAAATATTGAAGCCTAAAGTAGCCTTAATATGAGTCAGATTACTAAGGATAATAAATTCTCCGAAAGAACCCATTTGCTAGCCAATAGGAGAAAAACTATCCTGTGTGCTGGTGTGCTCCTGTGATAAAACAGCAGGCCTACCCCGGGGATTATAAAGCTGGAAGATTAAAGTATCTGAAAGAGACCTTCACTTACCTTCATTAATGGTTGGACTGCACACAAAGAATAAGCCACCAAAATGATTAAAAGTGTTGGTGCTTGAGGGTGGGCCATGGAACCAGAAGTACTTTCTTTCTATCCCCTAAATTGTCTGATGTGATATTATACTCCCTTTACAAGTACAAGCAAAAAAAAAAAAAAAACCCACCCTAATTTACCATCACAGTTAATTGGTAATAATACCCAGAACCAGTTTGAAGTTTCAGGCAGACCGGCCCAATGCCTCAGCAGAGGACCTCTTTGGGTCATTCTTACTGAGTTCAGTGGGAACACCAAACAATTCTTTCATGACTTTCCTATTGTTTTGTCTCATGCAGTTTAAGACCTTTAAGAGAAGCAGAGACGAGCAATTGCTGGATGAGCAATCGGAAGAAGCTTCAGTTGAGCTTGCACCTGGAGCCGTAAGACGTGACAAGCCTCAAGCCATGCTCCTCCCAAACCACAGCAAGTCTTGGTAAACTGACCCTCCCTGAGGCAGAGAGCACGTCTCTGCTCACTGAGGTGTGCACGTCTCTTGTGCTTCCATTGCGCGCAGAACGTGTCCGCTCTGTGGTAACACTGTGCGGACACTGTCATATTTTGTTTCCTCCCCACCTTGCTTGGTAAATTAACTAATTCTGTTCATGTTATTTTTCCTTAAATGAAGTACTGATAATATGACTTAAAAGCCATAGTGTCCCTGGGAAGCAAGGAGGCTCTTCTCACTACATGTTGATTTAATTAGTTTGCCTCTCTGGGGGTAGCTTTTAACGAAGCCCTTGGGAGACACCTCCCGCACAGGTGCCCTCGCACACCCCCTGGACGGTGTGGACCAGCCGTCTTTCTCAGCTCATCGGAGCCTGTCTGGAGGTAATGTTTTAGAGCCAGTACAGCATTTCAAAGGCAGCTTTGTAATTTCTGATCTTTTATCTAAGGTAGGGGTGTCAAACTCATTTTCACCAGGGGCCTTATCAGCCTCGCAGTTGCCTTTGAAGGGCCGAATGTAATTTCAGCTCCTTAATAGTGAAGGAGTAGCTACATTTATAAATCCTAAAAGTGTTTTGGCCCTTTGACTGGTGATCAAACCCTGGGTTGATCACCAGTCATTGAAAAACGAATTAATATCAGTTATCAAAAACAGGTACTTCTGTGATGTTCTCCTTTTCCAGACACTGTGTATACAGTAGTACAGTTTTCTAACTCGAGTTACGAGTATTCTTACCAAAACCGACTCATTCAAATTTGGAACAATTAGGCTAATTACTACCTGTCTATTTGAGAAATTAAAAAATAGTTTTTATTATCCACAAATTAAAAATTACATTTCAAGAGAAAATATCTTAGTATTTAAGAGTATTAGTCAATATCTAGTCATTCAAAAGTTGAAAAGTATATTGTTTAAATGTACATAGTCAAATCATTACAAATACTTGAAATTACAATAAAATCCTCACGATTTTGTCCATTTTTGTAATTAGATAAGTAGAACTGTAATGAGCTCAGTAGTTAATAATTAGTAATATGCCAAAATAATTTCACAAATATGTCAAAATCTCTCTGTTTCACTGCCCGCAGAAACCCAGGACACCCACACGGTTAACGGTGACGTGGCATTGTCACCAGATACCCTTCTTTGTTGGTTTCGTGGTCTACGTGGTCAGGAATATATCCTTCCTGGACCATTTTCGTTTTATTAAAAAGAAAAAAAAATACTTTCTTCGAAACAAAATGAATTAATAGCTGCTAACATTTCACTTGAAATTTTAAAAAGCTGCAAATCCACCAGAGGAAAAGGCGAACACAGTAGCATTGATACAGCCCGTACCTAACGGAAATCAGAGTTATTGTGGGGAAAGCTAATGTCAGTAGGAACACTGGTCAAAGTACGCTTGCTGAAAGTCTTGTTCTCAACATTTTTATTTAGTTTAGTACATGGCAGAATATAAATACATAACAATATGCCTTTTCTTATCACAGGTGGTGTTTTGCGTAACTAAAATGTGTGGCCAACATTTTATAGGAAACAAAACTAAATCTGTAAATTATTGGAAAAGGAACAAGGATATAGGAAAATAATGCATTTTATATAAATTATAGAGGACAGTTACGATGGAAACCCATCACTTTCCTTTCCAACTCCGTTTTACAAAACAGAGCCAGCTGGCGCCATGCTGGGGCCTGCTGAGAGAATGGAAGCGCGGTGGCCCTGGCACCAGACAGCGGTCACAGACAAAATGCTGTCAGGACGTCATGGCTGGTTCTCAGTTCTTAACTGGAGTGGAGCTTCCTTTCGTGGTCTTCTTCAAGTGGTGGTAGTTGGGCAAGATTTTCATCAGGAAGTCCAGCTGTAGTGTCTGGGGCTGAAGTGAAAATGTAATTAACAACTGACTAGCAGAAAGCGAGGTTGAGAGTGCAGGCAGCAGTGATTACCACTAGGGCATGGAATTACAGGTGAGTAGCACTGACTTATTATTGCTCACCCATTTTTTAAAAATTTACAATGAACACACATTAAGTTTGGTAACAAGAAAAGCTGAAAGATTTTATATATAAAAGTATATATGCGATTCAGTTTTCAACATTGCTTTTATAGATTTCACCCTGACCTCTAAAATGTTAAAATGTTCCAATTACAGGGGGCTGGGTGGAAAGGGGCAAAGGGGAAAAACTGAGACAACCATAATAGCATAAACAATAAAATATAATTTAAATTTTTTTTAAGACTTTATTTATTTTTAGAGAGGGAAGGGAGGAATGGAGAGAGAGGGAAACATCAATGTGTGGTTGCTGGGGGCCACGGCCTGCAACCTAGGCATGTGCCCTGACTGGGAATCGAACCTGCGATGCCTGGTTTGCAGCCCGCACTCAATCCACTGAGCTATACCGGCCAGGGTAATTTAAATTTTTTACAAAAGCTTCAATTACAGGAGACCACATGAGTAAAATACCCAGAACACACTGCTTTCCATAGGACCTACACAACACACATCGCACACTCATCTGACCTCCACACTTCACACACCAGCTCTGCCTGAGCCTTCCAACTGAAGAACTCTATAGGGTGCTTGTGAAAAATACAGGTTTTTTTTGGCTCTTGCCCTAGACACTCTCTGATTCATTACGTGTGGGGAATCCTTTTTTTCATGAGGATTTTTGTGATCACTGAAATTTGGAAAGCAGCACTGCATACCATTGTGTGTTAAATTTCAGATATTCTTACTCAATTCTAATCTCCCTTCCCAGCGCTAGCTTCATTCCTCCTCTTTAATCATTTTTGCTGCTCTGTAGAAAGATAGCGAAAAAATACTGGATTGGTTCTTATTTCCTTTTTAGTCTACCGAAGTAATACTTGCTTATAATAATAAAACAGTAATAATAAAAGCCAAACATTACAGAAATAGAATAACCCAAAAGAACTGGAGTTTAAATTTCTGATAAAACATGGCTAGGAATCGGAGGCAAAGCGATAAATGCCTTGAAAAATATCTCCTTTCAGAGGAGTGGAGCCAAGGAGGCACATTGCGTGCGCCAGCCACGAGGCTCCAGATCTCGGTCTGAATGTCTCTGTCCGAAATCCCAAACGCCTTTCTTACTCATCCGCCACTCCAACGCGAGACTCCAAATACGCGCCCTTCATTACTCTCGGTTATCAGAAGGGGATCGCTTCTCATAAGCCAGGAAATTACCCAGACACACTTGCGTATTTACAACACGTACTTATTTTCATCCTAATTATGTTAGTAAACAACGAATGGACCCCAGCTGGCTGTCCAGGGTACATTCGGTACTCCTAACACTTGAAGGTTGATATTTTAGGAGGAATCAATCCATTTTAAGATTTTGTGATAAATCTGCAGTAAAAATGCATAAGACCAGGAATAACATCTCTGAACTTTCTTCTTTCATAATCAATTTGTCATTGTCAAATTTTACATATTTTTGATATTAACTTAAAGACTGAATAATTCCACTGCAAATAAATTCTAGTTCTAGAGGTGTTTCTATGATGTTTTATTTCAGGTACTTGCTGCCCCATTGAAACAAACAGGTGGTATTCTAAGGACATCAGCAGCCGTGGAAAACTCTTTAAGGAGAGGCCCCAGTACCTGCGGTCGCTCAGTCTGCACCCGACGGAGACAGTCCACACCGTAGATCACCGTGTTCTCAGGGATGGCCTCAAACGTATTCAGGTTGCAACAAGCCCCAATGATGCAACCACTTGTCAATATTACGTTCCTGCCTACATATGCTGCAGTAAAAACAAAGGAAAAATTGCAATTTAAGACATCCAATGATGAGAACACTATTTTTTCTAAGATGATTTAGGTATAAAAATTCAAACTGGCTTAAGAAGAAAATACTTCATTTCAGTGTTTGTACAGCACAGAGTTTGTGTGGCTCTAGTATTCAACGCCGAGCTCTGCTACCGTCCGGTTGTGTGGCCTCGCAAGCCCTCTGAGCAAGATTATCACTACACGGAACGACAACCCTGCTTCACAGTTTACTGTGAGAGATGAATGGGAGAGGGTCGTGCGGTGCTGAGCGAAGCTTTGACACATAGTCAGCATTAATACATAGAAAATGATAACGAGGATGGTAATAATAATTGGTAATCCCAAATAAAACCATTAAGCAGATTCACAAAAAGTCTAATTTTAGTATTTAAAAGAGAAGCATGTTCTTTCATGCCAATCAGAACCAGAAAAATAAAGCATTATTCTAGAAAGCCTCGTTGTTCGGGTCGTTCTGGACCTTAGTGGGATGAGCTCTCAGAGCTGCTTCCTAACAGTGGTGGTGACTTTGCATGACCCCTGCCCGGCCTCATCTGTGCTAAGTAGCTTAGATGTCTTTCTGACTGGCTAGGGTGGCAGACCTGAAATTAAAGAAAACAAATGGCTAGAGAAACTGATTTTTTTTCTTTGATTCTACAATAACATTAATCAACTAAATTTCATTGACATTAGTATTTAGTAGAAATCTTCTTGCCAACTTTCATTTGAACTTTCCATAAAGTTCAGTTCTGATTTAAATATATACAGCCGAATTTTAAATTTAATGTATTAAACACTTTACCGGAATGGGTTCCTTAAAAGCAAAGAATTAGTCTCACAGCTATTTCAGCACACTTCCAGCCACACCTTCCTTCCGTGCACACCACCTCGCCAGAGTCTGGACAGGCACGCCTCGAAAACATTGCAGGGCTGTGTCCAGACTCCTGCAGTAAAGCGAATATCGCAACAAAATGAGTCGCACAAAGTGTCTGGTCTCCTAGTGCACATGAAAGTTATGTGTACACTGTACTATTTTATGTTAAGTGTGTACTAGCATTATGCCTAAAAATATGATGTACACATCTTAATTGAAAAACACTTCATTGAGCCCTGGCTGGAAGGCTCAGGTGGCTGGAACGACATCAGCACACCAAAAGGTTGTGGGCTCAATTTCCGGTCAGGACACAGACCTAGGTTGTTGGTTTGTCCTTTTGTGTGTGGGAGGCTACCGATTGGTGTTTCTCTCTGCCTTTCTCTCTACCCCTTTCCCTCTCTCTGAAATCAGTGAACACATCCTTGGGTGAGGATTGAAAAAAAACCAAAACACCTTATTGCTACAATTGCTAACCGTCGTTTGAGTTTTCAGCAAATGGTAATCTTTCTGTCGGTGGCGGTTCTTGCCTGGATGTTGAGGAAAATGCAGTATCTGTCAAGTGCAATGAAGCAAAGAGCAGTACAGCGAGGCATGTCTGTCCTCAGGCTGCATTCCAGATGTCAGGAAGAGAAAACAGGTAATCACTTTTCACAATGAAGCGCTCAACACAGCTTACCTTTTGATTCAATAACATTGTTATCTCCTATTTTCATGGCTTGGGAATCTGTAAGCCAGAGTTAAGTAAAACAGGGTCCTCTTTTTTCCCTACTAATTCCCTGGGACCTCGTCCTGCATGGGGCAGGGGACACAGCGAGGCAAGGGAAGGGCCACGTACCCTCGCTGGCTGGAATTCCATGCCCAGGTGAGTCTGAAAGTCAAGTTTTAATCTTTAAATATAAATATGTCTAAGTATAAATAAATGACTTCTCTGTTCTTTAAAAAAATGAGCACCTTATATCCCAATTCTAACAGTAACATATTTTTACAATCAGTTTTAAAAAGTTAATACTACCTGTCACTCAATAACAAAACTGTTCATGGTTTGATGCGTTTCACATAATTATACATTTCTCTTTATATAACTGGGGATCAAACTGTAACATCAAATTGTATAAACTTGTATAGCTCACTTTATTTGGTTCCTTTAAATTTACAAGCATATTATATACCTTTAAATTGTTAAAAACATAATTTTAAGTGACTGCCCAACAGTTCTAACAGTCCATTTTATTATTTTATTTAAATATTTTGCTACTCTTAAACATTTAGATTTTTTCCTTCAAGTATTTTCTATTATAAAATAATGTTTTGCTGACATCATAAAAAGATTGTTCTATCTTTTTATAGTACAAAGTCAAGCAAAAGAACTGGCGAAAGTTTTTTTTCTGGGAGAAAAAAAAACAAAGAATGAAATATTTTCACCCCCACCCACCGTTTCCACGTCAGACAACACACTGTCAACCGGCAACTACACAGGGATCCAAGGGACACAGCTGTGGTCCTTGAATCAGGACAGAAGCCAGGACTGCTGCTTCCGTTTCTACCATCACTCAGCCACTGCTACCTGGCAACAACTGTAGCAATAGGAACAGGCTGGAACCCACGAAACACTGAGTTGCAGGTCTTTGGGTGGGTACGTGTGTGCACGCACATGGGAAGGCGGTGCACTTCCTTCCTCTACTGGTTATTCAGTGGCAGAGAGGGAGTGCTTTTTGATACACTGCAACTCTATCTTCTCAAGGAACTGGATGGCCTAGCCCTGGAAATGTAGTTACTATATGTAATAACTATATTTGATACATAAATTATGACAATTTCTATGAAGAGTCTTGGCACTAAAAGACAGCTGGGAATGACTTATCTTAAATTACTGTAAAGGATACAACAGCCAACTTCAAACACATTATTGGTGCCAATGATCATAGGTTTGGGGTCTGGATCTTCGGTGTCAGGGGTGATATTATCAGGGTGACTATAAAGAGAAGAGACAAATCATCAAAAAGTCAATAATGCAATAAGCAATTCTCCTATTTTAGAATCTGGCTTTATTCTCTCAATTTAATCTACATAAAGTTGAAAATATGCAACTATGTAATTTCTTTAATCCAATCGAATTACTTACCCCTTGCACTTGACTCAGAGTTAAGAAGGAAGCACTGAAATGTAAAGAAGTCACAGGTATGTGTAGGATGGCCTTCTTTTTATTAATTAATTAATTATTATTTTTCATTGATTTTAGAGAGAGCAAAGAGAGAAAGAGGGAGAGGGAGAGAGTGAGAGAGAGACAGAGAGAAACATTAATTTTTTTCCACTTATTTATGTTGATTCTCATATGTGCCCTGACCAGGACCAAACCCAAGACCTTGGTGTATCGGGATGATGCACTAACCCAGCGGTCCCCAGGCACCGGTTTTGTGGAAGACGATTTTTCCACGGGCAGGGGCTGGGCGTGGGGGAGGGAGAAATGGAGCTCAGGTGGTATGCAAGTGATGGGGACCCACCAGACCTGGGGTGGGGGACCCCTGCTCTAACCAACTGAGCCACCCTGCCAGGCTATTCCTTTTACTTTTCAAACTCAAAGCTCAGAGGGCCTTCTCCAAGACAAGGCAAAAAAAGACATTGCCCCTGACTTGTATTTAGCTTGCTGAATTGGAATTAAAATCATGCCTCAGTTAAAACATTTTCATTCTTAAAAATCATTTGTAAACAGATGTTTACATAAAATAGTTATTTAATGCTGTGAGGTAGTTAGTTGAAATATTTGGACCATAAGACGTTTGTGGTTTAGGACGAGGAAGTCATTTCCAAATGACGATCTATCTACTCCTGATGGCTGAGCTGCTGCAGAATCCAGTTGTTAACTGACTGACGCTAAAGATGCCAAGAAATATTTTTAAAAGAAACCACTTATTATAGTAAGAGACTCCCAAATCCTAAGTAAGCTTTAAGACAAAAAAAAAAAATCTTTTTTATCAATTAAATATTTTCCCAAGGTCTTTGTTACAAATTCCACCCACTGTTGCTATAAATTAGGTATAAGCTTGTATTTCCTGCCAAGATTTTATCTAGAAAGCTTTATAAATGCTTATGAAAATTTCACAGGTATTCTAGCCTAGTTCACTAAGACCATGTACATGTTCCAACATTTTATTACTTTTTAATCTTCAAAGTTTAAAAATTGCCTCTAGGACCCCAGATTTTTCAAATGTAATTCTGGGCATTACTCTTACAAAGCATATGAAGATTCCTGTCAAAGCTCATGAGTCTGAACACGAGTAAGAACGTTTCAGCCAAGAAGTCCAACCAAAAGAAGACTTTTTTTTAGGGTGATCAGCATCACTCTGGATGCTGGAAGAGCTCGGGAAAGGTTTGCGTAAGGAATAGCAGAGGCGTCCCATGTAAGGGGAGGATTATCAGACTGAAAGCTGGAGTCTCATCAGCCACCAACCCACCAACGATCGACCCGCCCTGGACAAGTCTCTTCAGTCCCCTGGTCTTTTCTTTCCTCCTCTGCCAGCGACTCGTGCTGGAAAAGGTTCTCAACGCTTCTCTAGTTCTAGAACAGTGGGATTCCCAGCTGTCAACCACAAAAGGCTCCAGCAGTTAGCTGAGATGAGTAAGAACTCCACCTGGCGTGCTTAGTTCCGAGTCTCTGGAAAAGCCTCACTCACGCATTTATGATCAGCGCCTGCTCTTCTATTAGGTTTCCTTCGCCAATCACGATCGGCCCGGCCTCCGCAATGATTCGTGCTTTAGGGTGGATCACCGTCCGAGGTCCTGTTACCCGCACAGTGAAAAGAAATTATTAGAGGAGGCTACACGTCCAGCGGGAGTAGACTAAGGGGCGGGGGAGGCTGCTGGGAGGAACATTTTCTGAGGTGTGTGCTGGGCACCACACAAGGCACTTACAAGCCTTACCTCCTCCGCTGCTATCATTGGCAGTCAGTGCCGCATCGCAGAGCAAGGAGGGTGGAGACAGCGCAGGCCTCGGAGCCAGACAGCCCGGGCTCACCCTCTATTCTTAGGCCCCTCTTATCTCAGCAGTGAAAAGGAGGCGGTGGTAACACCAGTCTTGCAGGCTTGTTGTAAGGATTAGCTGAGATAATGTTCCTAGACCCAGTATTCTAGCGTATAGTTGGCAACAAAAATTAATTACCTTCCTTTCCTTAATAAAGGTAATCCACTTAACCCTCCTTTTTTTTTTTTTTTTAGAGCAACTGAGGCACGTGCTCTGACCGGGAATCAAACCGGGGACTTTTCGATGGCGCCCAACCAGCAGAACTACACCAGTCAGGGCCCACCTAAGCCTTCCTTAGGCTGGAGTGCCACAGGATCAGTGTTTTTATTAGTGACTTTACTGAATGATAAGAGGGAATAAAGGAAGGGAGTCAGAAGACATGGAAACTAACCTTAGCTTTGCTACTTTGTCACTACCCCTAGCACAAGCTTACCCCTGGGGAGGAGGCAGAGCTGCTGTGGTCTGGTCTAGGATGTGATGTTTCACCTGTTAAAGGTTAAAGAGGGACAGTGGAGGGTCCCAAATGTGATTGCTGGAGTCCTGAGACTCTGATACACTGGGAGGCCTGAGGCAATGACTCCAATCCCAAACCGAAGGGGTCAGGAAAGGGGTCTCACACACCCACTTTGTGATCCGGGTGCTGGAGGCCCTGCATGGCGGAGCAGATTCTGGAGTGCTGGCACATTCCCTCTCCTGGCTTCCACTTACTCACAGCCCCAACATGTTGATGGTGATGAAACCACTGACGAGAAAACACCACCTCATTTTAGCCTCTCCCTCCAATGCCCACGCTGCCATCCCCAGTTCCAAAGTGATTCGTGTTGGTAAACCAGCAGACAGGAAGTAAGGGGCTCTGAGAGCAGGACAGAGGGGCAGTGGGTTGACAGAGGTGGGGAGGGAGCCAGGAGATGATACGGGCCTGAAATTCAACTGCATGAATTGCTAATTCATTCAATAATCATTCTCTGCCCGTGACACGCAAGTTGCAATGCTGTACATTACAGGCAAACAAAAAGACGTACACTCTGTTTCTGCCACTTGAGCCCATCACCCTAAAAACTGGCACTGCTGCGCACACTCACTCACAAGAGTATTAAAGTAAGGAGGTGTCCCTGGTATCCAAAGAACTGGAAGGAGCCCCAATGCAGGTTATTTCTGTCACCTCTGGCTCCCGAATCCTCAGCTGCTAAAGTAACATTTCCCTGGCAAGTTCGTCTATTCAGGACAGGAAATTTTGGGGTAGAAGACAGGATCTCTCAAATTCCTGGGAAGTTTCTCAACTTGACCATGATGGGGAACATGTGTGCCTTTTTCTCTTTATTAAAAAATACATACAGCCCTGGCTGGTGTAGCTCAGTGGATTGAGCGCGGGCTGCGAACCAGGCATCGCAGGTTCGATTCCCAGTCAGGGCACATGCCTAGGTTGCAGGCCATGTCTCCCAGCAACCGCACATTGATGTTTCTCTCTCTCTCTCCCTCCCTTCCCTCTCTAAAAATAAATAAAATAAAATCTTAAAAAAAAATTTTTCCAAAAAAAAAAACATACAACTTATAAAAGGAATACATGCTCATTACAAAAAAATTACAGCAAAAAGTGCAAAGATCCTCTCATACAAATCCTATTCCCTGGAGGTAATTATTCTTAAAAGTCTGAGGTACACTATTCCAGAATTAAGTACAACTGAATATAAGCCTTATTTCATTAGACAGTTAAAAAATAAATTCAACCTGAAGGAGAAAAAGTACAGATTAAAACCACATACTTTTTTTTTTTTTAAACCAAGGAATAGTATTTATCATCCTATAATTTGATTTTTTTTTACCTAGTAAGTCATGGTTGTTTTCCCACATAAATACAGCAAAATAGATATTTTTTTAAGTGGCTGAGCAGCATTTCATACCATATTAATATACCATAATTCACTTAACCTATTCCTTAACAGTGGGCATTTGGATGTTTTCACTCTGGTGGGAAAGGTGCTAACACTGAAACAAACACTGTATTCCCTTGAAATGAGATATTTCTTTTTTAATAGATTTTATTTATTTATTTTTAGAGACACAGGGAGGAAACAACAAAGAGAGAGAGAGAGAAACATCGATGGGTTGCCTTCCCCACTCCCCCGGCTGGGGACCTACCCCACAATCCAGGTGTGTGCCCCAGCCAGGAACAGAGCCGGTGACCTTTCTGTTCACAGGGCAGCACTCAATCTACTGAGCCATACCAGCCAGGGCCAAAATGAGATATTTCTCCAGGTCTTCCAGCTGTGTGAACCAATGTAATTCTGCAGTTTGCACAATCAGACATTTGTGCTTCAAAATGTTCTACGATAAAGGGACACAATCTATTCTGAATTCTTTGTAATGAAAGACCCCGCCAGCACCCACCCTTATCTAGAAAGTCTAGACTCGGCCTGGATCACTTACATGTTATGTGCTTAATCTCACAAAAGCTATTTTCTCATCTGTACAAAGACGAGAAGTATAACTACAGCTTTAGGTGGAAGTGTGAGTTATAGGAAATAATGTTTGAAAGAGAGATCATGGGGTCTGGCCCATAGTCTGAAATTCAACTGCATGAATTGCTAATTCATTGCTGGCCCATAGTTCTTAAAAAAAAAAAAAAAGATTCATCTCTATCTGACACTAAGAGCTAAAAAATAACTTATAGTCAGCAAAGTAACTCCTGGTCTGAGTCACAGAGGAAAAGGATAATGTTTTACTCCTTTATTCAGACCATCAGGGTAATGCCTCCTTTTCTCTCTAAAAGAGAAACTTCTGCCCCTTACTTTAAGGTAGTAAAAAATTTGCCCTGGCTGATGTGGCTCCGTGGATTGAGCACCAGCCTGTGAACCAAAGGGCCACCGGTTCAATTCCCAGTCATGGCACATGCTTGGGTTTCAGGCCGGGTCCCCAGCAGGGGGTGTTCGAGAGGTAACCACACATTAACGTTTCTTCCTCTCTTTCTCCCTCCCTTCCCCCTCTAAAAATAAACAAACAAACAAATAAGTAAATAAATAAATAAAAAGACAGTTAAAATTTAATAAGGGTATCTCCCACACTAGCACTAAAAATCTTAGACAGGATGAAGAGGTCACCATGGCTGTCACAGAAAGCACATCCTTTGCCACTGCCAGACATGTAGCCGGAGGCACTAGATACTCTGCTGATCTTCCTGGTGTGGCTTCCGACAGCAAGCAGGCTTGCAATACCTGAAAATGGACTAACAAGACACAGGCACTACTGGGACCTGTTTGTCTTTAAAAGTTGCTCTTTTTCCTTTCAAATATGATAATAATACATGTTAATTATATGAAAAAAAAAACCAAAAGCATAAATACAATTAAAAAAAATTTAAAATAATCCCATTTCATGCCTTATACAATATTTAAAAATAATGCCTGAGCTATTTTAAGCAGGTGTTTTCTTCTTGTTATTGTTTTTATTGTTATTAATAAGCTAGTTAGTAAATATCTGGAAAACTGGTTTTAAATCTGAGGGTCTTGCCCTGGGAGGAAGAGCATTATTAACTAGTTAGTTAAGATCTGTGCTTAAGACACTATCTCCACCTGGCGGCAGCACTGCCAAACTACAAGTCCTGGTGCTTCCGGGCTGAATTTCTGTAAAAGGTCAAACTATCAACTTTGAGTTGTGACATTCCAGCAAAAGTCATGGGTGACAATAAACTGAATACTCCCTCCACACTTCTTGTAGGTCTTTTCTCGCAGAGATTAGAGAGGTTAGAATACATGTACTCTAGAATTCATGCACTGAAGTAAATGTGACTGCTAAAATTTTGGATTGATTTTTTTTACTGGCTTTTTTACTGAATTATATATTTATTATTCTGATTGGGAAGGAAACTTCAATTGTCTCTGCTGCTACGAAGAAAGTCCAAATTTGGCACATATACCATAATTTGCATGGAACACGTGCCCTGTCCCACCTCCCCACCCCCACACACGTTTGCACTGGTGAGCACTCCAGGTGGCAGTCGCCGCCCCTGCAGCAGGTCTGTGGGGCAAGTCTGTTGGGCTGCACGACGGCATCCATGCTCCAGGACTGCCGGCCAGTGTGTGTCCGGCCCAGCGCGGCCAGCTCATGGGGCGGAGCTCTTGCATGGCTGCAGCACACTGGGTGGAGGGAAGGGTCCCAAACCCAAGCATGGGTTTGTGTTGTCCAGTACCCAAGCCGTGTTTCCTTCTTACTAGTCAAACCCTGGGTTTGTGGGCTGTTTCCATTCCAGCTCATAAACTGATGCTAAACATGCTATCAGTAACTGCTGTACATGTGAACAAGTGATATGGTGGACTGGTGGACTTCTCAGAGGAAGGTGCTGACTCAGGTGAGTCATGCGTCCAATTCAACTTCGCCTCCGCCCGGCTTGGTCCCAGAGGTGAGGTCGGCACCACAGCACTATTTCTAGACCCGAGCTGCGGCAGCACGCTAAAGCAGGGGCGCAGTTTGCTCTCTGCTTTTCCGCATGCAATACACGCTTTTACCTAGAATGGGTTTGAATTCAAACCACGTTTAGGATCTTGAGGTTAAAATGCTTTAAAAATAAAAATCTGTCACCACGGAAAGTTTTTTTTTTTTTTTTTAAAGACGCTCTTGTGAACCCTCTTGGGGCTCTTTCTGGCAGGGTAGCTTGTATATTTTCTTAACCACATGTGGTGAAACCCTATTTGGCTTATCTCCTTGTTTGGATAAATGTGTCTAGAGTTGGAACTGCCTCACTGGTTGATGAAATATTTTTCTAAATGGTTGGCTGGGCTTGATTCAACACAGCCAGAAAGACATTCCTTGCATCAAATTTCCATTCCCTTCGATTGGTAAAGGACATTTTTCCTCTCTGTCTTTGCCACAGAAAGCAAACTTTGGGTTTGTTTTCGTATGTCAATAAATAGTTGAAAAAAAAAAAAAGCTTTTTTTTTTAAAAAAAAATTACTTTGACCTGTAGGCTGAAGTACCTGTAAGAACTTCATAATCCATACATTTCTCAAGTCAAAGCTACTGCTCTACCTTACTGAAAAAGATTCCCACAATAAAAGGAAAGCTTTTGATCTACATTAAAAACTCCAACGAAGAGAAAGAATTTAGTGGGACAAAGGGCTTCCGTCACAGAGCTTTTCCACTGTGCCGAGTTCTGCCTTCATACTACGATGTCCCAACCAAGCCTGGTCCTGATGTCAGGCAACAGCCTTTCACCCTATTATGCATAGGACTGGAGGACTGTGCTTAACGGAACCTTCCTGAAATGTTTTCAGCATTCAAAATAAAATTTACTAGAAATACTGCATGGCCCATGAATCAAGTCAGCCTAATTAAAACAGACAATACAATGAAGCCTTGACTGAGGATAAAATAATAATTAAAAAATAATACTATGCCCTGGCTGGTATGGCTCAGTGGATTGAATGTCAGCCTGTGAACCAAAGGGTGGCCAGTTCGATTCCCAGTCAGGGCACATGCCTGGGCTATAGGCCAGGTCTCCAGTAGGGGGCATGCAAGAGGCAACTAATTGATGTATCTCTCACACATGTTTCTTCTCCCTCTCTTTCTCTTTTCCTTTCCCTCTCTCCAAAAATACATACATAAAATCTTTTTTAAAAAATTAACATCTTAGTTACTTTTCTTTTATAGAACATCTTGTGAACTAATATTAGGTACTATTCCTCGAAATCATGATAAAAATACCAGAATAGAAATAATGCAGAAAAGTATTTGGATAAACATATGGCCTCATAATTTCTCCTCATAAAACATCTGCCAGCAGTTTGAGAGTTAACACAGCACTGAAAACAAACAGGGTCACCTCCTAAACTTTGAAATTCTGTCCATTTAAAATAAAACCAACCTGACAAATTCCTAATGATATTCCTTAATACTGGTGCAATCTTCACTGGTTTTATCAGACATGATGCCTAAATTGGTTGAATGCTTAGACTTACCAAAATTTATCAATTTTTTCACATTAAGGAAAGATGTTACCACAAGGGCACAAAGCACAACATGCAGCAGCTGGTGAGGATGGGCCCACGTTAACAAAGCTCCTAGGGGGCCATGTCCAGGAGAAACACGTAAAACAACTCAGAGGAGCTAAAATCATGTTCAGATAAGTAAGTAGCCACACGTTGAACTGTTCATTTGTTTTAAATGTTGGGCTTGACCTCTGGCGAGGCTACACTAATAGGATCTAACGGTGCGATTAGCTAACTTGTATTATGTGCTTATTGTGCATTAAATTTTAGACAACCATTTGCACAAATATTCTTAGTTAATCCTTCAAAAACTTAGGAAGAAGGTACTGCTATTTTGCATGTGACAGTAGTTGCTAGTTGCCACTGAATATCCCTTCTTCCCTTTTCCTTGTAACAGAACCCTATTTTATTAAGGGCAGCAATGGGACAAGTTAAGACTACATTTCCCAGCCTTCCCTGCAGCTGCATGTGACCTGAGACTAAGTAAGTCCAAGGCATTAGACAACAAATAAGGGCTATGTGGAACTTTCAGGACAACTATTTAAAGGGAACTGACCCGGCTGAAAGGTACAACTGTCTTCATCAATGTCACACTCAGTGCTTTGGCCGGCAAGGCTGGAACTCCTGGACAGTCAACCAACCGGCCCTGAGTTGCCCATCTGCAGACTTTTTATGTAAGAGAATACACCTTTGCAGGTGTAAGCCACCCCTATGTAGCTGAACCTATTCCTGAGACCCACATTTACACAGATGGGAAAATAAAGGCTAGCGAGGTTAAGAAATATGACTACGGTAATCTAGCAAGTAAGGTGCAAGGACGCTACCCAATCTGTCCCACTTCATGGTTCACACTCTTAATAATTACCCAGTGGAACGTAAGCTCGACAAAGGCAGTATGTTTTTCTGCTGTATTCATTGCTGTGTCCCTCTGTTAGCACAGTGCCTGGCACCCAGTAGGTACACAACAGATGTCCCTCAAATAAATGAATGACTTATTGTGTTTATCTGATAGAAGTTTAAACAGAGACTCCATCACATTATATTCTTATAGAAATATAGAACACGCCTTGGAGGAAAATACATTGATTTGTCAAGACAATTAGGACATCAGGGAAACAGACACTGCGATACCTAAATACTTTAAAGCACTGAAATTAAATCACATCAATTCTTGAGAAACACCACTAGCAAACCATCTTCTTACCTATGGTTACATCCCCCCTGATTTCGCTCTCCACACACACAACCGCTCCAGGGGCAATCTTCACACTGCAGGAAGGAAAAAAAGTAGCATTTATCACAGGTGAGGCTTAAAAACATTGTTATAGAAGCTATCCTGACACTGTGGTGAAAAAAGACTAAGAAAAAAAAATTGGTGGGAAAATTCAAAGTCAGTTGTAAAAGGGTAGAGTTTAATATATTATAAACTTCTCAGCTAGCACACTATCCATTGGGTTAAAATCATATATGATGCCTTATTATTACAATGCTTGAGAGAAAAAAGAGTCTTTAGATCATTTTCTTTTAACACCAGTATTGTTTCTAAATACCAAAAAGCTGAAGACATAGCTATCCATTTGTAGGGGACTGGTTAATAAATTATAGGATGCTATGAGCCAATACATAGTCATAAAAAAATGAATCTTTCTGGCTGGTGTGGCTCAGTGCATTGAGTGCTGGACTGTGAACCAAAGGATCGCCAGTTCAATTCCCAGTCAGGGCACATGCCTGGGTTGCAGGCCAGGTCCCCAGTAGGAGGCGCATGAGAAGCAACCACACATTGATGTTTCTCTTCCTCCCTTTCTCCCTCCTTTTCTCTCTAAAAATAAATAAATAAAATCTTTTTAAAAAAAGCACCATTCTTTATGTAAAGGTTTGAAATGATCTCCAAACTAAACGAAGTCATAAAAGCAAAGCCTCAAAATGGATAGTTTATTTAATATGCCACCCTTTTTTGTAAATAGGGGGGAGAAGAATGTATATTCAAATTATTTAAACAGCAAGGTAATATTAATATAGAAATCAGAGCAATGCACAAATGTTCCTGTTTATTTTCTAACTATATATAAAACTCTTTATCAAATGATATACATTGTAGTGCAAACTGTTCAAAACAAGTAATTGCTAAATAATTTATTGGTACTTTCTGATATTCTGCTGTGATCTTTTGTTTGACACAGCTGAATCTAGCTAAATGCTGCCTGGCTGGGCCTCTTGCTGAAATGAACTACACCAAACGACTTTCCCATTAAACTGACAGTTGATAAGTAACCTGTTCTCATTAAGAATTTTTCTTAGTAGTAATTATTCAAGGCGTTAAATCTTCTCTCAGATTCTATGAAATAACAGTGCTATTTTAGATATTTTGACTTCACCATTTTATTTGGGTTTTTCAAAATTGTGATCTCTAGTCGTTCATTATTCGTGTACAAAAATACAGTAATTTTGTACATTGACCTTGCACCCTGTGACCTTGCTAAAGCCTCTCAGTACAAGTAGCTTTTTTGGGATTCTCTGGGATTTTCCATGTAAAAAAATTTGTGTCTGCGAACAGGAACAGTTTCATTTCTTCTTTTCCAATCTGTGTGATTAGTATTTCTTTTTCTTGCCGTGCTGTCCTGCGTAGGACTTCCAGGACAACACCAAGTAGGAGTGAGGAGACCAGAGAGCCTGGCCTTGTTCTAATGTCAGAAGACCAACCAAAGCTATCAAATTGTCTTCTAAGCCATGAATTTTACATTTTAGGTGAATTATTAAAAACCTGGTATGTGCAACGATAGAAATTTTATTGACCAAAATGTTACTGCCTTGATTTATAAGTTTTTCAAAAAGTTCTTTTCTCATTTCAGCAAATGTTCTACAGCCAGTAATGACCAGTAATAATCTAGACTGCAATGAATCATTCATATCGACATTGATTTTTTAGGTTCTACAATTGTTCATGTATGAAAATGCTTATATTTAACTTATAGCAGACAGTATAATACAGATATCTTTGACATTTCTTTGATTAAAAAATTGTTTATTGCAAGTTTTTCCCAAATGCTTTACTGTGAGATAGATTCATATTTTTTAAAAATAAAATGTGTTTTTAAGTTTTTTCTAAAGCAGGGAAATCCCCTCAGAGGCCAGACAGGTAGCTGGAGGCAAAGAGCAGCAGCAGGAAGTGAGAGGAGCTGGATGCGGAGGCTCAGTCCCCGTCTCCCTGGAGAACCCTCGGATGAAAATAAAAGCCACACTGTTCCGACCAAATGAAACACGTGTACAAGGGCAAACGTTCCACCCCCATTACGGCATGCACTTGGAAAAGATCCTGATTTTTGCCGTTGCCAAAACGGCTCTCACTTCTTTTATATCCCTCTCTCCTGGTGCTTCAGTGATATTTTTAAAAATTCAGCAGTATGTTTACTCAGTTACAATGGTCCCCCGAGCTCTGTACTGAGTATTTGGGCTGGATTCCTTCTGTCTCGGTCACTGCAACAGTTAATGTGCTCCATCTGAACCTTCTCATGGCATGTCTCTCCACATTCCATCTGCTGTTTAATCAAATATTGAAAAGTCTCATTTCCTTTTTTTTCACTTTTATTGATGTTATTGGGTTGACACTGGTTAGTAAAATTACATAGGGTTCATGTGTATAATTCTGTAATACATCATATGTATATTGTATGTGTTCACCACCCCAACAGATTCATATGTTTTGAATCTGTCCTCCTGGATGATTGCAAATTTTCTTTATACCTAACATGAACTTACACAGGACACACTTGCCATTCTAATAAAATATTTGTGTTTATTTAGCATGTTGAAATTTTCTAACTTTTGAGCATCATTTACCTGTTGAATATCAGTATTTATTTGAATATTTCTAAATTTTCTCAGGAAGAACAGATAAGAGACTATCATTATTCAGTGTCCTCAGACAGAGGGGCTGCACAGCAGAGACACAAGAGTAGATGGAAGATTTTTTTCATTAAATACCATTTTTCAATCATTTTCATTTTGAATCACATAATTACATTCCCTATTCAGTAACTTAAACATAAAAATTGATAACACTTTCTCTTCTAAAAGATTTATTTATTGATTTTCAGAGAGAGGGAGAGAAACATCAATGTGTGAGAGATACATTGATCAGTTGCCTCTCACACACCCACCCTGGGGACCTGGCCCACAACCCAGGCATGTGCCCGGACCAGGAACTGAACTGGCCACCCTTTGGCTTGCAGGCTGGAGCTCAATCTACTGAACCACACCAACCAGGGTGATAACATTTTCTTTCTTTCTTTTTTTTAAATCCTCACTTGAAGACATGCTTCTTGATTTTTTAGAGAGAAGGGAAGGAAGGGAGAAAGAGAGGGAAACGCTGATTGGTTGCCTCTTGAACATACCCAACTGGGGACAGAGCCTGCCTGACCAGGAATCCAACCGCAACCTTCTGGTTCGCAGGGTGACGCCCAACCAGCTGAGCCACACTGGCCAGGGATGATAACACTTTCTTGGGACTGGGTGCCAAAGAGGTTCTGGATACATTTCCATATTCAGGGTGAACTTTTATACTCCTTTCCTTAAAATGTCCCCCTCAAATCATTATCCCGAAAAACATCTTCCCCCTTCCATTTTATTTTATCTAAAAATACCTTCTTGGACTTCTGGTGAACATGGCAGTGTCGGTAAATGTGGTACTCACTTCCTCCCACAACCACATCAAAATTACAATTATACAGAATAACCTCCATTCAGAACTGCCTGAAACCTAGCTTGAATGGATGTCCTACAATTAGAAACTTAAAGAAGCCACTTTGTGACAGGTGGGTGAGGCAAAAACAAAGAATGGTATGGTCCCACACCCACCTGTGTTAATTTAAAATCGTGAGGAATATCTTGGCTGCAGAGGTTCCCCATGGGGAGCGAGGGGTCCCAGCCCCACACCATGCCTCCCCAGCCGGGGTTCTAGAGTCAGGAAAGAAAGTCCCCATAACTTCTGGCTGTAAAAACCAGATCTCTGTAAAAACCAGAGAGAAAGAAACCAGGCTTCAAAAAGCAAAGATTGTGGCTGAGTGAGAGAGACCTTCTGGAATCCCAGGCAGTTTCTCTTAAAGGGCCTGCACCTAGGAAGCTTACTAGGACTTACTGCTTCTGAGCTCCAATGCTGGGGCAGCAGCTGAAAGGAAACAGGTAGATACAGGAAGGAAATTAACTGTCTGGCATCAGGGTAAGAGTAGGTAGGGCAGGTTTCTGCCAGAAAGAAGTGCCAGCAGAGGCCATTGCTCCTTTTCTGAGACCTCCCCACCACCTGCAGAGCTGGCAGGTGAGTGCCATATCTGAGTCCCATGAACATGGCTCACACTGCTCCCCTTGCTCTGGTGATTCCTGAAACCCCTGCCCTACCCAACTTGCGGCTCCGCCCAAGCTGTTTCCAGTGGGTTTGCTGTATAAATGGCCTCTCTTGCCTCATGCTTCAGACTTCCCTGTGATCTCTCAAGTAAGCAGCATCTAGCCTCTGCAACCCTGTACTTCTTGCTAAGTGGCCTCAGGCCTGGCACTAGAGGCAACTGGCCTTGGTTCACAGCTTGGCCTATCCTGGGCACCTCCAAGGCCAGCACAAGTAGCAGCCATCTGCAGACTGCTCTGTAGCTCATTCCAGATGGCCCCAGGCAGGGCACAGGCAGAGGCTGACCCTGCACTTCCTGGGAGGCCCCAGAGCCAGTGCACCCAGTGGACAGCTTCAAACCAGGCTGGATTACAACTCAATCACCTCTATGAGTGACACACTCAAAGGGTGGACTCGGTGAGCACCAAAGCATCACTGAAGCAAGTCCTGCTCTGTGGGGTTGACTCCTGCACAGCAGTTCCTCTGCTGTCATCGCAACTGGGACCTGCAGGACACCGACTATACAAGGCCACTCAACCAAGTTGGGGAGATAGAGCAACTTTACCTGATACATAGAAACAAACATAGGGAAGTAGCCAAAATGCAAAGGCAAAGAAACAAATCTCCAACGAAAGAAGAGGAGAATCTCCAGAAAAAGAACTAAATGAAATGGAGGCATAAACACTGCCAGTGATAAACACTGGTTATCAGGATGCTCAAGGAACTTAGAGAGAACTTCAATAGCATGAAAAAGGACATGGAAACCATAAAAAAGAACCAGTCAGAAATGAAGGATACACTAACTGAAATCAAGAATAATTTCCAGGAACCAACACTAGAGCAGATGAAGCTGAGAATCAAATCAGCAATTTGGAATATAAGGCAGCAAAAGACACCTAATGAGAACAGCAAAAATAAAAAAATATATAAATAAAAATAAATGAAGCTAGTATAAGGAGCGCCTGGGACAACACCAAGCATACCAACATTTGCATGATGGGGGCGCTGGAAGGAGAAGAGAGAGAGCAAGAAATCAAAAACCTGCCCTGGCTGGTGAGGCTCAATGTATTGAGCACCACCCTGCAAACCAAAGGTCGCAGGTTGGATTCCCAGTCAGGGCACATGCCTGGGTTGCGGGCCAGGTCCCCAATTGGTATGTGAGGGGCAACCCACCAATGTTTCTCTCACACATCAATGTTTCTCTCCTTCTCTTTCTCCCTCCCTTCCCATCTCTCTAAAAATAAAAAAAATATATTTTTAAAAGAACTTGAAAACCTATTCGAAAAAATGACACAAAACTTCCCTAATTCGGTGAAGGAAATAGACATCAAATCTAGGAAGTGCAGAGAATGCCAAACAAGATGAACCACAAGAGATCCACACCAAGACACAGTGTAACTAAAATGGCAAAGGTTAAAGATAAAGAGAGAATCTTAAAAGCAGCAAGAGAAAAACAGTTGCCTGCAAAGGAGTTCGCATAAGACTGTCAGCTGATTTCTCAACAGAAACTTTGCAGGCCCCAAGGGAGTGGCAAGAAATATGCAAAGAGAGAAAAGCAAGGACTTATGACCAAGATTACGCTACCCAGCAAAGCTATCATTTAGAATTGAAGGACAGATAAAGAGCTACCCAGACAACAAAATGCTAAAAAAGTTCATCACCATCAAACCAATAGTACATGGAATGTTAAAGGGTCTTCTTTAAGAAGAGCCCTCCTTGACCATTGTGACTCAGTGGATTGGGTGTTGTCCTGCAAACTGTAAGGTCCCTAGTTCAATTCCCAGTCAGGTCATATGCCTGGGTTTTGGGTCAGGTATCTGGTTAGGGGAATGAGAGAAGCAACTAAATGATATTTCTCTTCTTCTCTTTCTCTCTCCCTCCCCCTCTCTCTAAAAATAAATAAATAAAACCTTTTTAAAAAGAAGAAAAGATAAATACATGAATAATGAAATGGCTACAAATAGTATATGTATCCATCAACAACTGGATCTAAAAAACAAAATAAACGAACAAGCAGAACAGAAACAGATCATATACAGAGAACATTTTGATGGCTGCCAGGTGAGGAGAGGGGTTGGGAGGATGGGTGAAAAAGGTAACGAGATTAAGAAGTACAAATTGGTAGTTACAGAACAGTCATGGGAATGTGAAGTACAGCATATAGGATATAGTCAATAATATTGTAATAACTGTGTATGGTGTCAGACTGGTATGCTATTTATCAGAATGTCACCTAGTAAGTTATATGTCTAATCACTGGGGTGCACACCTGGAACTAATATATTACTGTATGTGAACTGTAAAGGAAAAATGACTTAAAAATACAAAAATACTTCCTTGTTACTCTTAAGCATCATTTAATGAATTTTAGACTCCTCTGTTTCCCATTAAGACCAGTTTTTCCGTTCTTTTAAATCATTTCTCCAACTGCTTCAGCAACAATCCTCTTTAACCAAGGATGTTATTATTTTTCATTAGTATCACCCCTCATTAATTTCAATCTTTAAATAAATGACCTATCATAAATATAACCCCACTATGCCATGTTGAAAGTTTTCTGGAAACAACCTGTCATTTTGGGTATTTTTCCTGTAAGAGGTGAAGGATGTGGTGAATGCATAACCATTTGTAAATTATCATTCTCTAATGCCTTTCATTTAGAGTGAGTTTTTCTGTGTTAAAATATGTATTTGATTAAACCTTGGACAAATAAATTAGGCTTATAAATGCCTCTTGTTTTAGGCCTTATTTCCCATTCCAACTTTCCATTCCCTCAGCTTCCCTCTCACTATAATTTTTCATGAAAAGAGCATTGTCTAACTTTTAACTTGTCCTGGACAAATGAGAATGGGAGCGATTCCTAAGTGTCCCACTGTCTTCAGTTTTACGCCTAAGGGAGAGGCCCCAGGTAGGGGCTGTGCCACAATCAACATACTTCTCTGTGCGGCAGGAAATACTTAAATTCACCATTACATCACCTAGACCCACTGCACCTCCCCAGTGGCGGGGTAGAGCAGAGAGCAGGCAGCTGGGAGGAGGCTTAGTTAGTCAAGATCTATTAAAATAAGTCCACAATAAATACGTTCATCACCACCGTACATACTGTATAATGCACATAATATTCACAGATCTGTTCCTCTGCAGCTTATGAAAAAATGTTAGTTACCCGCCTAAGTAGAACAACCTAAAATTAAATTTATGGCACCAGACACAACGTATGTCAGTTTTCTTTTTCAAAGAGTCGGCAGAGGGTGTTTAACACTGCTGCTTTTGAAAATAGTCTGACTTAAACATTTCTCTCATCAAAACTGTTCCTTCCCATCACCAACAGTTCCTAGCAATGGGGACTGCTGGAGAAGAAGCCACAATTCCTGTCCTCACAGGTTTACAAAGGAGCTTGTCCGCGCCCGGGAGAATTCTCAGTACTAGCCCAGGCGTGGTCCCCTTTTTGACAGGCAATCGCGAATCAGTTTACACAAACACACACCGCCCACAACAGGTAGGAAGGGATGGGGCTGCAGCCAGGACTAATGTGGGTGCCTGGAAACACACATCGGAGAATGAATGCAGTTACTAGCCGTCGGAGAAGAGCCGCAACAAGGGCAGCAATGGAGCCAGCGACGCCAATCTCCCTACGCAGCCCTAGTCCCCCGCATCTGACCCCCTTCATGGAGCGCAGGCGCGTTGCGGAGAGACAGAGAGAAGGGCTTGGGATAAGAGAACAAAAACCTTTCCCAGCACCGTTTCGCGATCCTTTCCAGGCCTCCAGATCCCCATTCGGTAGCCTCCTCCCTCCGTGGAAGCCAGGCCAGGACTTTAGAAGCCATCCTGGCCGAGTCCGGGGATAAGACATCATCTCAGTCCCCATTATTGGCGACCAGGAACGGGTTCCACCTTTGCAGAGAGCTGAGAACAGGCTTTTCTCAAACAGTACACCCACCTCTTTTGAGTCTTCTCCGCCATGGTTTGGCCCGGGTCTCCAATTGGAGCGGAGATCGACACAAGCGGCTGGGTAAAGCGATGATCTCTACCAGCGATTGCATAGCCTGGCAGGACTGGGAGGGGGCGGAGCAAGGGTGGGGGCGGCCCTCCCGGGCTGACCGGCTCGGGCTCTGGGCTCCGCCTCCGCCAGGGTGAGCCCAGTTGTGCTGGGCGGAGGTGTGTGTCCGTGTGCTGCTTTTAACGCAGCCCCCGGAGCGGTAGACCCAGACGTAAAACAGTCGTTTAGTCCTCTCCGACGCACATCATTATGACCTCATGATATTCCACTGTTCGTTTTCAGTCTTCTTTCCGGTCTCTATTCCTTAAGGATCTTCCTGCTAGGCCCTAGGCCCTTTTCCTGTTCAGTGAGTTGATCTCTTCCTGGATGAGTTTATCAACCCCATAAATTAAGTACCTGCAACGTGCTGGCTTTCCTGGACTAACATCTCAAGTTCTGTCTTCTTTGCTGAGCATCTGCTTATTCAATTGCCTACTGCCTTAAAGTCTCATCAAACGTAAAAAGTCAAGAACAAGGATTTACCCCTGGCCCTTTCTGCAACCCGCTGGTCCTTTGATCTCCACCCCAGGAAAGGAATCCACCGTTCAGCCAGCCGCTCAAGCCAGAAACTCGAGTCATTCTAGGCACTCTTCACCTCTCCATATGTAATTCACCAGCAAGTTCTGCTGGTCCTTCATCTGGTGTCTATCCTTCTTCCACTTTGCATCATTTACTCTACCTTCTCTCTAATCACCTTCTCCGCCCCCACTCCACCCAAGCTTGTAGTTAAAAACCAAAACCCAGTATGGTTTTTACTTCTTATTCCTTTTAAAACCCAAACTTCTTTCCATACCCTATCACTGGGGTCCGTCAACTCTTGCCTACTTCTCTCTTCTTTAATTTCATGTTCCTCTTCCAATTTCTCTAATCACACTTTCATTCTCCAGGAAGCCAAATTAACTCTCAGCCCCAGACAGCTTCCACCTACTCTTTGCACCCGCCCCTTTGACCATTTAAGTCTCAGATGTCACGTACTCAGTGTATCAGCTTTTTCATTACAGCTGGTATCAGTGAAAGTGGGATTTGCTGAATGTCCTGGCTCATGGAAACATGTGGTTTGGGAAGGGAAAGTATAAAAGGATAGGGGATGAGAAACCTTTGATCTCACGGCTGCTGTCAACCGATGGTAGCCAATGAGTTGGCGCCAATTCAACGGTAATACAGCATGGCTGTAAAAACAGCACAGCTGTGGAACAGCTCAATACCCAGGCCCCTCTTCAGCTAGGGATCTGTGCCCTGCAATGATCTGCTTGGTGATGGGCTGCTCTGCTCTGCCTTTCCAGTCCGTGCCTCGTTCCACACCTCGCTATTGCAGCTGGACAGCCTTCCCTGGAAAGTGGGTTCTTAAACCAGATGGGAGCTGGCTTAAATAGATAGTCCGGTCCCTGGTCGATGATTGGCCAGAATAGCGCCTCTCTGATTGGTGGTCAGAGCTATGCAGCTCTGGTAGGATAGAGAAAGCCTCAGTCCAATTGGTTGAACTAGGACTCCCGGAACTGCTTTATAAGGGGTGGCTAAGGCAGACAGTTTAGCACAGTCAGGCAGGTTAGAATCTTTTCCACAAATACCAGCTTGCATGAAAGATTCCTGTGCAGAAATGACTGCTAGGCTATGGTTTTGGATTGTCCCCCCCCTTTCCCAATAAGCAACCAAGAGCCCTTCTAGTCCTCAGGGTTCATATTACCTAGTCGTCCATGGTATGAACCTGCATCTGTGCTATGATCAGTTACTAAAGGTGTAAGTTACCAATGGAATTTAGAGATGGGGATAAACATGACTCCAGAGGAGTTGGCTAATTGAATACATGAGGACATGCGAATAATAAGAAGCATAGTCCCTTGGTTATTGCTATTTGTAATAGCTAAAATGAAAGAAAGCACTGGGTCAGGTCTTGATGTCAGACCAAGTTCAGATTTGGGTCAATGTGAGCATCAGCTACTAGCCTCAAAGCTGCTCACAAAGGGAAAAAATTATGCCAAACCCACAGACAGTACCTCTAAGGCCTCTGGTTACCAGCAAGGTAGTTAATGTGAGGGGCAGGGCCAAAAGTTCCATGCTTCTGATCATGGCTTGGACTTTCTGGTGCTCAGCCCCCAACTGGGAGTCCTCCAGGAGCCCACTCAGAGTTGCCTCTTTAGAACAGAAGATGTTCCTAGTGCTCTTACATTCAGGAATTTATAAAGGTTTTAGGAGCTCTGTGTCAGGAACTGGGGGCAGAAATATATATTTTTTCCTATTATCTCATAGGATGAATTTAGAACATTCTGTTGTCCCCAGCTATATAAACACATATTTATTTTCAAGAGATGTCTGCTTAATAATAACATGAAAGACTTCCATGGTATGTGTATTAGTCAGTGTTCTCCAGAGAAACAGCACCAATGGTGATACAGAGAGAGAGAGAGAGCGATGGATAAATAGATAGATATGGATACGGACGTACCTATTGGGGCTGGCAAGTCTGAAATTTGTAGAATTAGACCCACCAGCTAGAAATTCAAAGAAGAGTTGATGTTGCCGTCTTAAGTCCAAAATCTTCAGGCAGGAACCTCAGACGGGGTTTCTGCGTTACAATCTTGAGGCAGAATTGGTTGTTCTTTGGGAAACCTGTCTTTGCTCTGCTGGCCTTCAACTGATCTGATGAGGCCCACCCACTGTTTTACTCTATCTTCTGGTTTAAATGTTAATCTTATCTTAATATTGTTTGCCCAAACAACTGTGCAGCATAGTCTAACTGAGCTGACACAAAATTAACCATCACAGCATGTTTATATAAAGGACCTTTTTATCAACATTGGGTACAGTGTCTAGGGCTTATAAACTTTTCAGAGATCTACAAAATGATTGAGACCCGAAAATAAAATGTACCAATTTCAAAATACAAAAGAAAAGTACAAGTAGGAATTAATGAACATTTATTTTAGTGACAAAAGGAATAACTTTTTTCCCTAACAAATCAACTGCAACTCAATTCTTCTGTACCAAGCAATTATATTTAACGGAGAAGGTGGTTGCATTTTAATATGTTTGATATGATGCGAGTTTACTGATTGCTTAGGGAGTCCCCTATTCCCCCTCAATTTTCTACTGTTTGTCTAGGTCTTTACGCCATCTGTGACCTGGAATAAACTATCCATCTGTTTGGAAACATCCTTCCAGAGTCAACTGAATAAGCATTTCTCTTGCTTTTGAAAAATCCCCTGTCTCTACTGACAATTGCTTCTTTATTTATCAGCGACAGCACACTCATGACATCTCTAGTTCTTTAACGAAAGTATTTGTTGCCATTTCTGTCTCCCTGGAAGACTGAGAGCTACTTGAGGGCAGTGGCCATGCCTTATTCATCCCCCTATTTCTACTGTTCAGCACTGGTCTCCCACAAGACATGGTCCTTGCCCTTAAGATGCTTTTGTACTGGGTTGTACTCCCCCCATCCTTTATTTGAGGCTGCGTGCTCTTGCACGGGTCTTTGGAGATGAAAAACGGCCAGTTGTGAACAGTGCTGTAAGGTGCTGGGCACAGAAATAGACTCCACTAGCCAAGAGATGGCCCGTTGTTCTTGTCTTGCCTCTAGGCACGTCTCCCATATTTCTGGCTCGCCCCAAAGAGAAGCTTCTGTTTAAGTGTTTCCTCTCCACACTTTTGCTTCCTTAAAACCTTTTAACTTCAGCAAGTACTTACTGGGTACATGGTATGTGCCTGGCACTGTTCTATGTGCTGAGGATACAACAATAAAACAATTAAAAAAAATAAAATGCCTTTCCTCGCAGAGCTCACATTTGTAGCAGGGGACAGGCAATGAGCTAATCGAGAAATAGGTTTATAAGGAGTGGTGACAGATTCTATGGGGAAAAAAGTAGCATGAGGATGACAGTGGGGGTCGGGAGGAGGCATCTTCCTACTCTTTGAAAACCCACCTCCCTTCCTCATGTTCCTGTTCTCGTCTCCCCTCCCCGCAGTCCACAATTGGGAAGTAAGATTTTTTTTTGACTTAGAGAAGAAAATATGACAGTCAGATGGCTGGAAAGACAAATACTGTGTCACGTAAACTAAACAAAACCAGAACTTCTGAAAGCATTGTTTTTAATACAGGTCATTATTAAGTAATGTAACCCCACATATGTTTTGGTTTCTATCGTGCATTTGCTTTATCAGAAAGCTAACTTTTGTGCTGCTATCACCAGCGCCTTTGTTTGCCTTTTGCTCGCCTAGGCCTTGCTGACCCTTATAAAAGACCACAGAGCTCCTGGCTGAGGATTCTGCTGCCGGAAGGTGCCAGCTAAGGACTCTGGAAAGGACAGTATCTTTTGTTCCAGTTCATAATGGCTTGGCCTCAGCTGTTTCTCCTCCACCCTGTCTCACTTTATCAAGGGGCTGCCTTTCCTTTTGCACTTCTGTTTAATTATCTCTGCACCATGGATTCAGTTTCCATTCCTGCCAGGTAGGTTGATAGCTAATTTTGTTCTTACATCTCTGAATGCTAGCAGGTCAGAAAGCACAGACTGGAGTGCAGATGTGAAGATTAAACACACTGGTTGTTTTTAAGTTATTGCTGCCACTGATTATGATTACTTGATCATAGAAATTGGCATCGTGTCTGTATTGACTCAGTTTGATAGGTTCACATTAGATGGGTAAGTATGAAAAGAAATTGGGAGAGATGGTTGCTCAGGTGGTACAGGAATGTCCCAGATGGATGCATCTATACACCAATGCTATGCCAAATATGTTCTTGAACAATCCTAATTTCATGGAGCACTATCATCTTCAATCAAATTAAATGTTATTAAATATATAAAACTGTGATTTTAAAAATGCCTATTATTTTTTTAAAGAAATGAAATAAGTCAAAGCAAATTAGCTGTATCTCAGATTAGCTATAGATTAGATTAGCTATATCTCAGTCTGGGGTTCAAGAATTACTGTCACTAGAGAATTTATAACTTAATTGAAATGATTTCCTTATAGCTAATAAACTCAGTACAGTAGAGACAGTTTCTCTCTTTTTTTTAAGATTTTATCTTTTAGAGAGAGCAGAAGGGAGGGGAAAAGAGAGGGAGAGAAATATTGATGTGTGAGAGAAATTGGGGATCTGGCCCGAAACCCAGGCATGTGCCCTGACTGGGACTTGAACCGGCAACCTTTTGGCTGGCACTCAGCCCACTAAGCCACAGCAGCCAGGGTATACAGTTTCTACTTTTAAAAAAAGTGTAGTGGAATATCCTTTTGTAAAGTGAAAATCCACTGCCAAAGGGCTACCTCTTAACCATGTAATTTGGAAATTAGGATTTCACATATGGGGGTGTTTCTAAGTAAGATCTAGCTGTACCTATCATAACTGGTTGATGGCCCCTATCTTCATTTAGGAGATGGGGAGGCAGTTGTAAAAAAAGTTTTCTGTTGAGAAAGAATCACAAACAATAAAGCAAAACAAGTGCAAGATCAGGGTAAATTCCCATAGGATTCTGATCGCTGGCTGTGGAGTCAGCCTGGTGGGTGCTGGTCCCTCACTTTGTGAGTGTACTTGTTTGCATGAATAAACCCTCTCAAGTTTATCTGTAAGTGGAAATAATAACACCTATCTTATGGGATTATTATAAGGATTACCTAAAAATATTTCCTATAAAGTGATCATTAGCACATTGCCTAGAATGAAATAAACACCGAAAAAATTATACATCCTGCATTGTACATACACAGACAGTGAACATGTATTATAGACAGTGAAAATGAACATGTACATGCTCACTGTTTACAGATCCCCAGGGCAGTTGCCTCTGGGAGAGCATTGTCAGGCTTCCACCTCTGCTGAGTAAGGAGTAGGTGTTCCCCTTATTTTCCAGTGGCAGGAGTATGAGGGCTTGGACTTTTGTTAACAGGGGTGGCTGAGCCCAACATAGGCTCAGAGAAGCACAGGAATGGCCCAGGGCCTGTGTAATAGATTTCACATGGAAGCAACTGCCAGTCTCCCTCAAGAGAGAAATCCTCACCAGGGCACGCCCATCGTCATGCCACGCTGCCATGGTGTACGCCATGTGATGTGGAGAAAACACAGTCCTCTTGGACTCTGTTTTCCTGTCCCCCACTAGTCAGTCTGTGTTTTGCAGCTTTTCTGAACTCTGCATTCAGATTGACTAATTGGGCACGAATTAACAACAAATGAGCCTCATTATACTGCGAAGTCTCCCAGGCCTCTGCGGATCCTCCGGGCGCCTCCTGGCTTCAGAGGGAGGCCTGCTCCACAAACCACTTCATTGATGTGGGTGTTTACAACGTCAAAAACCACTAACTCGTGATGCCTTTAGAGGACTAAGGACAGATATAAAGATTTTCTAACTGAGTTTTCAAACACTTATCAAAGGAAGGCATTGAGGCTTTTTTGTCCTCTCGGACACGGTCCAAGGCAATGCAACCCTGTGAAAAGGGCAGAGATTCATCCTTTATTTTTTGGACTTTAAATAATTTTTATTTTTCAATTACAGTTGACACACAATATTATATTAGTTTCAGGTGTACAACACAGTGATTAGACATTAATGTAACTCACTGAGTTAGAGCCCCGATAAATCTAGTACCCATCTGACTGACACCATCCAGAGTTTTCACGAAATCATTGACCACATTCCCTGTGCTGTGCGTTACCTCCCTGCAACTGTTCTGTCACTACCACCTGGGACTTCTTGATGAGATGACGTCTAGAGAGGTTTCCTAGATCGTCAATGCCACACCGCTAGATTTGAAGAGGTTCCTAGTGGAAAACCTTCTGGACCTGGGACCTGTCACCCACGGGATTGCTAGGGGCAGGTGTCGCTCCTACTTGAATGGTGAACGTCAAAAAGAGGTTCCCGGGGACCCTAAGGCAGGAATCATGATTTGTCTCTTGAGGTAGTTGTTCACAAATTGGCGCTGGCTCTTTCTCCCCTGGTTCTTCCCTGCAGAAGAACAAAATGAAGACTTGGGAGTGATAAGAGTAGGACTCCCTCAGGTGTTCAGTGAAGCCTGCCTCAATCGGGTTACCCAGAGTGACATCTGAAGGACTCTGGTGTCACACTGCTCTAAGTCAGCCTTGTGGGTTGTGCTTTTCTTCCAGGCACCTCTTTCTCCTGGCTGGAGGAGGCGTCCTGGCCTGGGCGGCCATGGGTTCCTTTGCCCTGCTCGTCTTCATCCCGGCTCTGTGCGCCGGGGTTCTGATCTGCTGCCTCCACCCGCGGGACGTCCACAGGTGCACTTTCTCCTTTCAGATGAGCTGGCAGACGCTGTGTCACCTGGGTCTGCACTACACCGAGTATTACCTGCAGGAACCTCCTTCTGCGAGGTAAAGCAGTCCCTCTGTTTGGTTGTACTGAGCTGACCAAGGGTTTGTTTGAGCCCTGGCGAGAACTGGGAATTGAGTTTGAATCTGAATTCTTTCACATTGGAGCAGTGTGACTTAGAGCAAGTCATTTAACCTCTTGTGGCCTTGGTTTCTTTTTCTGAAAAAAAAAAAAAGGTCTGTGTGCTCGTGGGAGTGGGGGTATAACAATACCTATCTTGCAAGAATCTGATGTTAGAGATAGTGAATTAAATATAATTATATGACTGCTAACTACCACGTGTTCCCTACAAAGCACAGTCTGGCACTTAGCTGTAATTATCACTGTGCCACAGAAGGGGGTTGGCCCAGGAGTCACAGGGCCCAGAGATGAGAGGCTTGCCTGGCAGTGATGAAGCACAGTTTGTGGACCTCGTGTGGGTGGTTTACACACACAGCCAGCAGCCTGCCCTCTCCTCTAGCAGGACAGGGAAGGTACAGATCCAGTGTAAACCTTTGCTGCCTTCCTGTGGCACCTGCTGTGCAAGAAAGAGTTGTGCTGTCACCAAGACTCGGCTGTCCTGTTCTCCCAGAAGGAAGAATGTCACCCAGTCCAGGAAAGAAAAGTTGGGCACTAATGACAGCCTAGAGAAGTGTTTTCATGAATCAGTGGCATCACTGAGAATGGGGGAAATGCATCTCTGCGATCTTGAGGCCTATGTTTCAGGCTCCTTCTGTCATCACAATCGAACTGGGTCCATGGTCACTCAGAGAAGTGGGGCTTTGGCCTGTCGAGGTGGGTCACCTCTCTGACTGCCACTGATCAACTCACTTTCCCATCCCTACCAAACCTAGAATCCTTTGCTTCTATTTCACCAAAGCTTCAACCTTTGCTTTTTTCAAGAAAAGGCAAGATGGCAGGTAGGTCGGGGAGGGGAGTATTGATGGGGATGTGAGGGATTAGGGTTTCAGTAGGAGGAACAAGGTGAGTAGGGTCTGGCTGCACAGGAGGAAGGCTGAGCCAGAGATGAAGGGGAAAAGTGTACTAGTTTGCTCTGCTGTAACAAAGTACCACAGACCAGGTGGCTTAACTAACAGAAATTTATTTCCTCTGGAGGCTGGAAGTCCATGGTCAAGGTGTTAGTACGTTCAGCTACTTCTGAGGCATCTCTCCTTGACTTGTAGATGGCCATCTCCTCCCTGTGCTTTACAAGGTCTTCCCCCAGTGTGTGTCTGTGTCCTAATCACCTCTTCTTATAAGGACACCAGTTGTATTGGACTAGGGCCCATCCTAGTGACCTCATTTTAACTTACTTACCTCTTTAACACCCTATCTCCAAATAGTCACTTTCTGAAGTACCAGGGGTCAGGACTTCAACATATGAATTTATAGGGGACACATTCAGCCTTTAACAGAAGGTGAGTGAGCAGGGGTTGGTGGCATTTGGAGGCTACTTTGCATACTGTTAAGATAAGTTGAATGAAAAGGTCAGTTGTCCTTAAATCCCCAGACACAGAGATAGAAACAGCCGTGATTGGGAAACATGCTATTTTCTCTCCAGAGGACAGTGCTCCTAATTGTAGAGTATGTCACTGTAATTTTTGTTTTCTCCACCATGATTTTGCCAGTGAGATCAGCAAGGACAGTCAGGTGATTGGTTAAGGGCACACCTCACGTTGCTAAGGACTCAGTGCACACTCTGATGCTCTGGCCCAATTCACTGTCCCTTGGCACGAATCCCTGACCAAAGTCAGGGACTGGTTTGTTTTTAAAATCTTCAACTTCCTGTAATTTCTTCACTACGAAGCTTTTGTTTTTTCTATGGCAAATTTCTCCCAGGTCCCTGACCCTAATCTTTATGAGCTAAGACCATTAGAAATATTATTATCAATATTTCCCCACAATATTCCTTGTCATCCTTTTGTTTGCCTCCCTGACTAATGACTAATTTCCCTGTTTATCTTTTGATCCTGCCTGGGGTAGCCTGTGATTCCGAATTAGCCCAGGAGTCTTTGTAGGGGCATTCCAGGCGGTGAGATTGGTCTTAGTGGTTCAGAACCTTCCATTTGCTGTGAGGGCATGTGTGAGGGATTGGAACGGGATAAAATAAATATGGAATGTTTTTTACATTAAAAAAAAACCCCATCTCTTTCAGGTTCTGCATCACTCTGTCTTCCCTCATGCTCTTGACCCAGAGGGTCACGTCCCTCTCTCTTGACATTCGTGAGGGGAAAGTGAAGGCAGCGTCAGGAGGCGTGGGCAGCAGGAGCTCTTGGTCTGAGCGTCTGCGTGAGGCGCTGCCCTATTTCAGCTACTTGCTCTTTTTTCCTGCTCTCCTAGGAGGTCCTCTGTGTTCTTTCCAGAGATTTCAGACTCGTGTTCAAGGGTCCAGCTGTTTGTGTCCCAGGCACCCTTTCGGCGCTCTGACCTGGAGGGGTCTGCAGATTCTGGGACTAGAGTGCCTAACGGTGGTCACCAGGGGCGTGGTCAGTGCAGGGGCAGGACTGGTCGACTGCCGTGGGCTCCAGTGCGTCTATGTCATGTGGGCCACAGCGGGGCTCTTCAAACTCACCTACTACTCCCACTGGCTCCGGGATGACTCCCTCCTCCGTGCAGCGGGCTTTGCACCCGCGTTTGGTGAGAACCCCGGCGAGGAGGGATACGTCCCTGATGCGGACATGTGGACACTGGAAACAGCCCACAGGATATCCCTGTTCACGAGAAGGTGGAACCAAAGCACAGCTCAGTGGCTCCGACGCCTCATATTCCTGCAAGGCAGAGCCTGGCCGCTGCTTCAGACCTTTGCCTTCTCCGCCTGGTGGCACGGCCTCCATCCGGGGCAGGTGTTCGGTTTCCTCTGCTGGGCGGTGATGGTGGAAGCTGACTACCTGATTCACTCCTTCGCCAATGTGTTCGTTAGATCCTGGCCGATGCGTCTGCTCTACAGAACTCTGACCTGGGCCCACACCCAGCTCATCATTGCATATATAATGCTGGCTGTGGAGTTCAGGAGCCTCTCCTCTCTCTGGTTGCTGTGTAATTCTTACAACAGTGCCTTTCCGATGGTCTACTGTGTTTTGCTTTTCCTACTGGCAAAGAGAAAGCATAAATTTGACTGACATTTTTCCCCAGCCTTCACCTTATACATCCATGAAACAGAATGTAGAAATACTAGATGGTGTGTTGATGATGCAGGTATTTGAACTTTTCCTTAATAAAAGTTGTTTTTTTTTTTTTTAAGTACCGGATGAAGGTACCGGATGTCTTGCTATAGAAATTTGTGTCTACTTTGACAAGCTATGATCCTGGTACTGAGGGTCCACAAAAGAAAAAGATGTGATTTTTTCCCTTAGAGTTTACCATGTTGGTGTGGAAGCTAAGTTAAAGTAAAGCAATACGTACAAATCTAAGGTGCTGTGAACACACAGACACCCACAAATTGAGTGTCCGAGGGGGCCGCCTGCTCCTGGAATGTGAGTTTAGGAAGACAACAAAGCAATTCCTAAACCACATTCTATTGGTTCGTTACGTGAACTAGAGTTCTTGTTCTGGCCTGTGTCTTGGCCCAAGCACGTTAGTATTTTGACAAATCACGCTTATCTTCTATAAATGCAAGGGGGGTGTGGTGCAGTCAGCAGCCTCGGTCCTACAGGCAGCAGCCCTGGACAAGTGAATTAGATTCTGTGGGCCAAGTAAGTACTAGAGCTAAGTGACCCATGGAAACAGCCCCCAGTGGGCACCTACCTCCTGACCCCTGGTTTCCCACCTTTTATCAGCCAAATTCCTCTGAAGGAACCCGTATAGACCCTCAGCAGTCCTCAATTAGTTGTTGGGAAGTATTGTGTAAGATTCTGGTGATTAAGAACTCCCTGAAAATGGGGTACGCCATGATAACTGAAAAGCTCAGAAAATATTTAAGAGAAAGCCACAAAATTTGCCTTCCTAAGAGGACCAAGGCACTGTAGATACCATCTGTGTCCTGAAATGGCATTCCCTGGTAAATGTTCCATGAAAACTGCAGGTCATCTCTTGGCCTATCACTTTGGAGAAGCCAGGCTCACAGGGCAGCCCTGCCCCCCTGATGCACAGGCAGCCACTCACCAGTGCTGGCCTTCCTCTGTTGGCAGCTGCCATGACCAAGAGGCAGCCATGGCTCTAAACAGACAACCCAGATTTAGCAATCCACATCTCTAACGGAGACAATCTGATCGTGGTGTTTTTTTTCCTACTCATGTTGTTTTTATAAAGCAGGCACTGGGAGAGTTCACTGATACACATCCAACCTGTGGACTCACCAGTCCTTGTTCAATTCCATGAGAACACAGAAAAGAAGGCTCAGATGGAGAATTTAAGGAGTTTGTTCTGGCAGGTATCAGGTCTTTCCAACTAGGAAGGTGACAAGAAAGCCCACTTTAAAATCTGCCCAAAGGATGCTACTCAGCCCATGTGTCTGACCTGCTGGAAGCAATGAGCTGTCTCTCTGGTCACCTCAGAGGGCCCGGCAGCCAGTCTGTCAAGCCTGGGTGAAAAGCAAAGGGACAAGGTCGATGGGGAAGCAGCTTCTGTGGGTGTGAAAAAACAGACTAGGGCCACTTTACAGTGACCAATAGATTCTGGGCTTTGCCATGGCCAGTTGCTATAAAAGTACAAATGGCAATCATTAGTAATTATCCTGATTAAAATGCCGAGTACTAAACTGCAGATTCATCACTTCCAACAGACTGTATATGCTTGTAACATAGCAGATGGTGTGGAAACTTGGTTCTCTATTGTTTCAGGGTTTGACAGTAAGAGGTGGAGGGGTAGTGATTATAATCTATGAGGCCTTTCTCAACTGTGCCTATTTCCAAAGCATTTCAAAAGAAATGGTCTAGTAACATGGGTTATTACTACACTAGTATTTGATTCCTAACCACTGTTGGTTCTGAGGTCAGCAAGGCTGGCCTGTGGTGAAGTGGCCAGAACACTAATCCCAGAGGCAGAGGGTCTGCTTTAGCCTCCGGCTAGCACTGACCAGCTGTGACCCCAGCCGTTCTCTCTGCAGGCCCAAGTTCACTAGTGTGCCCAAACAAGAGGTGGGTGAAATGTCCTTTACTTTTAAACCTGAAGGCATCAAGACTGTGTAAAGTGCTTTGTCAATTTTTCAACACAGGAAAAAGTAAAGCATCTTTCTCCCAACCTGCATGTTTATCCAGGAAGAAATAAATCTGCTTGACTGTCTTAAGGTCCTTTATAAAGAGCTAGTATATTCTAGTTCTTACACTCTTTCCCACCATATAAAAAGAACAAAGGGATATTTTTATGGCTCATTAAAAAAACTGAGAGAAAATGTATTTCTCTAACACTAACAAAACACCTTTTACTCTCTCTTCTGAATAATAGCTTTAACTTCTTAGTCTACATTTGGCACCTAATAATTATTGAATACTAATAATATTAATCTGCTTTGGGCCTCATGTCCTGGAACAAAAGAAGAGCTAGAGATGCCAGATTATCTCTAAGGAAGTATCTTCCTCTCACTTGGTTTTTGCTGCATCTATTTTTTAGAAACACCCGTTAAGCTACATCAGTTGAATTACATATTTCTGTATTTCTTCCTTGCAGGGAATTTGTACGCTTCGTTTAACACAGGAGTTTCCTTGATTTAGTTGCATGGCCACCCTGAGTATGTTAAATCAAGTGACTTAGATGAATCCACTATTGTGAAGACATATGGGTGGCATTTCCTGGCATCCTCAACTTACTGATGGAATATTTTCTACAAGGTTGTTTCTAGGTTGTTTGAAACTTAAATTGCATTTTCCTAGAGACAGAACATCTGACTCCTACTGGGTAACACTCATTGTAATGATCTGAAGTCAAGGTCATGTTTAGGATAGGAGGAAAGAACAGATCATTTCCTCCCCATTTCTTAAATTATAACTGAACCTAAGCACATTTGATTTTTTAAATTGTTCTTATTTATATAGCTCTGTAAATGTGTGGATTTTGTTTAGATCTTGATTCAAATAACCCAACCCTAAAAGGGGCATTTGTAGGGGAATCTGAACATTAACTAGATATTATAGCATTATTTTTAATTTTTTCAGGTGTAATAATATTGTATTTGCTTAAAAGGGTCACGTTTTAGAGATACCCAGAGATGAAATGTCTTAGACTTGCATTAAAGTAATCTGAGGTGTGGCAAATAGAGGCACGCAGATGAAACAGGCAGGACAAGTTTCAAGTTGTCAAAGCTGAATGACGGCACGTGGGAGTTCACTATATCCTGCTTTTGTGTTAAGTTTGAAAATCTAATGAAAACAAGTATGTAAAAGAGTACTGGGTACATCTGACAGAGGGAAATTAAGGAAATTCCCTTCCCCAATTATCTTATGAAGAGACTAAAAACTGTAAAAACCACTGTTGTAAGGATGCTCTAAGATAACCCCCAATGACCCCTCTTCTCTTCTTGGTACTCCCATTCTCCCACATTCAAGCAAGGTTGGTTTGTGTGACAAATAATTACATGACAGAGGTGATGGTATGCCACCTCTAAGGTTACCATATTTTGCCACATATAATGCGCTCCTGTGTACAATGTGCACTCATGTTTTTATGCATATTATACATGGGATTGTTTTACCCATGAATAACATGCATCCTTATTTTTCCCTCAAAAACTTGGGCAAAAAAGTGCACATTATACACAGCAAAATACGGTAGTTTACAAAAGACAAGGCAGTTCGCCTGCTAATCTTTGCAACTTCACCTTTTGGCATCTTCTTCACTGCAGTCCAGCTATGCACCTCTGACCTAGTTTCTGTCTCCCGAAGCCATTCGGTTTCTGAGCTTTTGAAATTGCGGTTCCCTCCATCTAGAATGTTCGTGCTCAGATCCAGTTATGGTTGCTCCTTCACATCACTCTTGTCTCTGCTCAAACGACACCTCCCCAGGAAGAACCACCTTGTCGAAGTTAAACCCCCTCTCCACCTCGTCATTCCCTTCTCCTCACCCTGCTTTGTTTGGTCGTATTAATTTTCACAAACCGGCATCACAATTTTTATCTAAAGTTAAATCAATGAAAGGCCTGGATAGTTTCCTAAACAGGAACATGACATGGAAGCCATCCGAACACTCTTTGTGCTTCAGGTTTGCGATAATATGCTAGTATATGACATCAGAAAACCGGAAACACCGAGGGACAGAGTAAAATGAGTCTGAGACCTGTACAGTAAAAACTACAAAACATCTGCTGAGAAAAATTAAAAACCAAAATAGGTATGTGCTCAGTTGAAACACTCAATATTCACTAAAGATGGACACCACAATATATTCCTTTCCACATGCTTTTTTACAAAATATTGACACTTTTCCCATTGAGTGGTCTATGGCTGTTTCCCTTGAACCTGGGTGAGGGGTGGTAACTCTGGCTATCTTGACCAATGGACTAGAGCCCATAGAAGTGATGCCATGTGACTCCCAGTGTATGTGTTATTGAACTGCCACATGCTTGTGACTAGTTTTCTTGGCACATCCGCTCTTAAGAGTCTGGCCATCTGTTGTGAGGGAGCCAAATTTCCATGGAGAGTCAGAGGGTCAGAGAGAGAAGAGGATCAGAGGCCCCTGACCCCCATCCTGGCTGAGCTCCCAGTCAACAGCCAACACTGGTTTGCCAGCCACGTAAGGAACCCATCTTGGGAGACGACCCACCAGTCCCCAGTGCAGCCACCTCAGCGGACACCACAGGGAGCAGAAATGCATCTTCCCTGTTAAGCCTGCCCAGACTGCAGATTTGTGAGCTAAACAAATGATCATTGGTTTAAGCCAATACATTTTGGGTGGCTTGTCATGCAGCCATGGATAACTTGTTAAGATTTCAATTCTCCTCTAAACTGATCCACAGATTCTGTATAATCCCAATAAAAATCCAAGAGGCTTTTTAAAAATAGAAGGTGACAAGGTAATTCTAAAGTTTATATAAATGTACCAAGAACTGAGCATAGACAATTTCTTTTTTTGGGGGGGAAGAGTAGGAAGGCTTACCATAAATCTATAGTAGATTCACACTTACATGGTCCATTAATTTTTTTACAAAAGTGCCAAAGTATTTGAAAGGGGAAAGGTCAGTCTTAACAATCAACAGTGACAGAGGTGAATATTCACCCGGGAATAAAAATGAACCTCAACTCTTATTTATACCACCAAACATAACTGGAAGTGAATCATAGCCCTTAATATAAGAGGCAAGACTATAAAACTTTTAGGACACAGAAGAAAACTCTTCATGACCTTAGATGTACTCAAGGAATGTTTGAAACTCATAAAAAGTGGGAACCACTTTTAAAAGAAAAAATTGACAACTGTTTTATCAAAACACAAAAAAATGCTGTCTGAAAGACTTTACAAAAGCAAAACACAAATCTCAGAGTGGGAGTAAGCTAACATAATACATACATCTATATCCAACACAGGACTTCACAACTCAGTAAGAGCCCATGCAATAAAAATGTGCAAAAAATTTGAACACATACTTCACAGAACATACTGCATTTTTTAGCTATTATAAATACTCATGTACAAGCTTTTGTGTTGGTATTTTCAATTCTCTTGGGTATATATCTAGAATTGGAATTGCTGGGTCATACAGTAACTGTTTACCTTTTCGAGAAACTGCAAAATGTGTTCCCCAACAGCTGCACCATTTCAAATCCCCACTAGTAATGTATGAAAGATTCCAATTTCTCTACATCCTCACCAACTAATCATGTCTGTTTTATTCTAGCCACAGTGGGGGGTGTGAAGCGGCATCTCACAGCGGTTTGCATTTGGATTTCCCTAGTGACTAATAATGTTGATCATCCTTCCACGTGCTTACTGGCATCTGTATCTTCTCTGGAGAAATGGCTATTGGGATGCTCTGTCCATTTCTTAATTGGGCTGTCTTTCCACTGTTGAGTTGAGTCATTCATACATTTTGGATATTTAATCCTTATCAGCTATATAACTTGCCAATATCTTCTATTCTGTAGCTTGTCTTTCCACTTTCCTGATAGTGTCCTTTGAAGCACAAAAGGTTCACTTTTTTGATGAAGCGCAGTCTAAGAAACCATTGCCGATCCAAGGTTTACACTTATATAAATCTCAGACTTTCATAGTGTAGCTCTTATAATGTAGGCCCATGATCCATTTTGAGTTAATTTTTTAATATTGTGCGAGGTAAGGGTCCAACTTCATTCTTTTGCCATGTGGACATCCAGTTGTCTCAGCAACGTTTGTTGAACACACTCTTCTTTCCTCACTGAATTGTCCTGGCACCTAAAAGTTGACTGCTTTAAAAAAGTAAGAACAACAAAAGCACTGGGATGCTGGGGTGAGCAAAAGTTAAGGAGATCTCCATGGAAGTGCCCCATACCTGTAGCCCAGAGGTGAGGAAACCACTGCCAAGGTCACAGATCTGTGTCTGGTTAAAAGCAGTGGAATGCAAATTTTGTCCACCCCCAAAAAACCTCTCATCTGTGAAAGCCTGCACACCACCGCTGGCAGACAATCAACAAACATCTTTTGCTTTCGTTCAGGTTTCCAATTAGCAAATGTTAGTTCTTTCTGAGTGCAGCTTCAGTTACCTGGAATATTTATTTTACAGGATATGTTTGGTGCCCTGGGAATGACAGAAAATTAGGAGGCTTGCAATAGACTAAGAGCTTCCTAACCCTCCCCAAGAGAAACGACAATACAGGTTTATATGGGAAGTATATCAATTTCCATTTCCTACCAACTTTACGTATCATAAAGCATCCTGAGATTTGAAACATACATATTACTTAACAGTAACGCTGCATGGCTGCTGGTTATAGTGGTTGCACTGGTTGAAAGTTATCTGAAACTTATGAAATCTAGTCACATTTTATATAGATATTCTAGAGTTACTTTAGAAACCTGGACTATTCTGACAATGTCACTAAAATCATATTAGACTCTAAGAACCCATAATCTGAACTTTATAAATTATATAATGAGACTAGAATTAGAATAATTTGGGACAAGATTCATGTCTGATAAAAGAGAGTAGTACTTTTCTCTGTTCACATTGAACTGCACAGATTTTTTACTTTTAACTGTTTGCAATATTTGCAAAAAACAAATTACTCTAATAATAATAAATGGTGATAAAGATAACAAAACAAGGCAGTCATAAAAAAGTTCTGGGAATTTAAGAACAAGCACAACCCTGATTTTAGATGATCAGTAATCTGTTTATGTTAACAAAACCTTCTATGCTGTTTTTTTTTAAAAGTTGGGTAAAAGTTCTACTTTCCCAGATTAGCAGTCTTTTTACTATAGCTCAAAATCACAGGACTTTCTTGTAATATTTATTACTATGGTTTCAATATTATGTTGGAAGTGAAATTTCTGCAAGTCTATTGTTATAGCTAATGTCATATTTGCTTTATATCACACTATTAACATGGATAACATACTTCAGAAACTGAAGTGTGCAGTACATTTTCATTTCAGAAACACCCACAAACTAAAAATAGATATTTAAAATCTTTATTGTTTCATCACCAAAAATCCTGTTTCCATAGAAGAATGGCAATGAAGTATCAGTGCAAGTTCTATGGAAAATTCATACCTCAAGTAACTAGCCTAGACATCAAAGACAGCACTATGTCAAGCCAGTGTGCAAGATCAAAATCACAATGCTGCCAATGCAATTAGTATACAGAAAGACTATGCAGCTGTTAGAAAAAGAGGCTGTGGCCACGTGACTAAAACAGTTGCAGTGTCCTGCACTGACATTCTAGAACAGAAAATGGGGAAGGACCAGAAAATGTACTTCCTGCCAAAAGAAAAAATCGAGTCCATCACAGGCCCTGAGCTCCCAGTGGTTTTACCAGCTAACCCCTGTGGTCCGGTACCTTCCTCTTTAAGTCTACAGAATTGTACCGCCCGCTGCACGCCGCTCGCAGTCTGTGAGTAAATGGGACAACGGCATGCAGATACTTCCCTCTGCCTCCCGTCTCACAGCTGCAAGCAACAACTTGGGCTCGGCTATAAAACCTGTGGCCTTTAGGCATCTTCAGTAAAAATACGAATAAGCCCAAAATTTGATCCCATTTTCTTGAGAAATAAACTTTATAAAATAACTAAAGATAGCTGTCATGATTACTCAGTTTTGTCTGAAGGCAAAACAATGTTTTATGTAAGTATACTGAATAAACATACAAATCTATGTCCTTAACAAAATACTGTCAGGACAATTTGAACATCTTCATAACTAGCTCCTGAAAAAAATACTGATAATTGTGAGTTGCGAATAATCACTACAATTTGATCATGCCTGGTTATTGGGGTCAGGTTTGTGTCTGAAGCTGCTGTACAGCTGGATTTGGCTGCTTTGCATTAATTCACACAATAAATGCCATTTAAGGGGAAACAGAAGCTCTATCACAATGAATTAAAAATGAAAACAATTGAGAGGCATACAGGAAACTTGTCTTAAATAGTTTTAAATAACATATGATGAAACCTTAGAGAGTAAGAACTATAATTACCACAGTCTAAATCTTAAATTGTTAATGCAGGAATCATCTGCAGGACTAGCAAGTCACTTGTCAATCACATCAAGGCCTTGTGGGGCAGAGGGCACTGTGAGTCGAGTGCCTGGCATAGCATTTTCTCTCCAGGTGGGTTAAACACCTCTAATTTAAAGTGTTATTAAATGAGATTGGAAAGCTGTTTTACTAACACAGACATTGTATAAAATAAATTAAAAGGAGGGAGCAGGGAAAGGTTTCCTGGTAAATATGATGCAAACATACAACTTTCCCTTATCAGTAGTAGCTCCATGAATGATCATTTTACTCATGGTAGAACATGAAAGGCTGATAGAGGATCAGAAATTTCTGTTATAAACAGAAACAGGATTCAAAAAATGAGATTTCAATGTCGTTTCCTCTCACAATGCAACTCTTTAACTATCTGCAACTCTTTATCATACATGTAAATAAAAATCCTATCTTAAAAACCTGTTTTTATGCCCTTAAAGTTCAACAAAAAATTCTTCAAACAATTAAGAAGAAAAGCACTCCTTTGTAGCAATTCCATAAAATAATTTTCAATTCACAAAACATCTGCTTACTGGCAAAACCAGCAACCCTTATGGAGGGTACGGGCATTAATACCTGGCCCTTCTGAGGTATAAATGCAGCTAGATTTGCGCTGAGTATATAGTCTATAAGGTATGCCAACAGTCTAAATGTTTGCATAAAATTGGGAGTGATGTCATCCTGACTGATTGAAAACTTACTTTTATAACTTTTTGTAATAACGAAAGTTAAATAATTTTAAGAGAAAAGACATACTTTAGCCCAGTAAAGCCAGAAGTCTAATTTCTAACCAATGTGAACAGTTATTACATTTAAAAATGTTTTACATTGCATATTGATTTAAAACAAAAAGTGAACAAGGAAAACACATAAATATTTAAATTCAGCAGGACACCACAAAAGCATACTATAGATAAGTGTGAAAACAGTCAAACTTTCCAAAAGAGAAAATCCTTTTAATCCTTTAGCAAGTCTCTGTGAAAACAGTATGCTTACAATACGCATGAGAGGGGAGCACCTAGAACACCCCCGAGAGGCCTGCTACGTCATTCAGCAGCACCGTCCCATCTCCCGTGCACGCCGATGGCCAACCAATGACAAGAAGTCCGCCTGACAACAGCTCCACAGTCTCTTTCACCACTGCTGCCAGCTGAAGTCGTCGTTGCTCCCAAAGACCAAGAAGAAGCCCAGTATAGTCGCAAAGATGACTGTGTTTCCCGTGAGAACAAGTGCACAAGCTCCCCACTCAATCTACGGAAACAAGATATAAACACTCAGTTAACGACACAGGAAAACCAAAGAAAATGAAAAACAAATAGAGGCTCTAGTCATATGCCAATCGTAATCTAAAACAAGTAAGATTTATAACAGTAACTTTCACATTATTGAGGGAAGTGAATCTAAAATTTTATTTAAAGTATCACAGGTGAAAACACACTCATATACGTCCTTTTAAAGGGGCCAGAGGAGTGATCACCCTCTCCACAGGGAAGGGTGGCCAGTCCCCCTTCTCTGCTTCCCCGGAGATGGAAGAGTGAATCTGGTCGGGGAGTTTGAGAGGAAGAACCGAGTATAAGTAACTCACCTTCTCTTTTGTACTTTCCCATCTGCAAAGAACCCAAGATCCCCTTGGATCTTCAGGGTTCAAGCTGTCCAGGGCAGGCCTACGTTCAGGTGTTCAGCACTGGGCTGATGAGCTGTCACGCCCAATTCTGACAGCGAAGTGTTGGTGGGCCAACGGTGCTGCAGACCCAAGCCATGCTCTCCAATGTAATTTTTACCAGTTAACAACAACAAAAGTTTTTAAAAATGTCTATCCTCGAGGCTCCCATGTCTTTTATCTCTTTTTTTTATGTCATTTTAACAAAAACTTTTTCCTGAGAAGAACTTTACACTAGTGAAGGATGTATTCACTTACCAGGTGTGCTCTGGCAAATACAATAGGGAGTCCAAAAGCTGAGACAACAATGCCTGTTGTAAGAAATATGGCAAGTTCCTTACAAGCATTGCTCATAGCATCTGTGTCATCCACTAGTCTTCTTGCTATGCAGTATGGGATGGGCGAAAGGACGTAAAAAAACAGAACAAAGAGGGGCCAGTATTGGCTGGAGAAAGAGAAATAAGTTAATGTAGTTTTTGCTATGCCATTTCCCTACACATAAAATATGCTTTTAAAAGATGAGGACCAAAGGAATATTGCAATGTATAGAACATGATCTAGCTTAAAAATAAGCTGTAACCTGAACACTACAATGAGGAACATTTAGAATCACAGTATTCCTAATGTCAATTATGATACAATTACTGAAATATTTCTTCTATTAAAAGAAAATGAGAAAAAAAAAAAAGGAAATGTTTTAAAAATGACAACAGTTGGAACCAAGGCCCTAAATTTAAAATATTTTCATTTTTGGTTGTAAATAAAGAGGCATATGGAAAATGGGGTATCACAGTGAGTTTTAAAATTCATAATTCATGTCCTTAACTTATGATATCCTGCCTTAGCATAAAGCTGGAGTGCCTCCAAGCTCTTCTTAGGTCACTAGGAACTCCCAAATACTGAAATCAAGATAGGGAAAATGAACTGAAAGTAATATTGAAAAGTTTCAGCCAGAATATAGAATTTATCACAATAAAAATAGATGGCTTTTAGTTTAGAGTCTAGCTATTGTAACGCCATTTCCTCGTTATGCTAATATAACTCTAGTTAAGGGAAGATGGTAGCACTGAGGGAAACTGTGACGAGTACAGGGGGCTGCTCTGTGCTGTTTTTGCAAATTCTTCAGAGTCCATAATTATTTCACAATAAATAGTTAAAAAAGAATAGACACCCTTTAAAATGACCATAAATAAAATACGTATCAGAGTGGAGATTTGCTTATACTTACAGGCCTTTGACAAAGATTTATCTACATTTTTACTAAAAATCTTTTCCTAAATATTTTGAGAATAGAAAAAATTACAAGTGAATATATGCTTAAGAAAAAAATTTAAATAGAAAAGTACAAGAAGTGAAAACTCAAAGTTGCCCACATCTCCGTTTTTTTTCTGACTCTCATTTTGAGCTTTCTGTGGATTCTCCCATACAGAAAAACTCCATAAACATATACTACCTTTTTCGGACTACAAGATGCACCCCCCAAATTTGGGAGGAAAGGGGGGTGCATCTTATAGTCCGAATGTAGCTTACCTGGCTCACCGTGGGGTTGCAGCAGCCTATGTTATTTATGTTATTAAATATTTTGTCACATTTTTTGCTTCAAAATTTTTTTCCTATTTCCCCCCTCTAAATCCTGGTTGCGTCATATGGTCCGGTGCTTCTTACAGTCCGAAAAAATTGGTAAGTGAATCACGGCACTTTTTCATTCAACGATACAGCTTGAACTTTACATATTAGCAATTATAGCTCTTTCTCATTCTTTTTAAGACTGCCTCATGTTTCCATGGATAAACGTGCCATAATTTCACTACTTTCTTTTTGCTAGACCTTTAGGATGCTTCCAGGTTTTTCTGTTCATATAAACAAGGTTGCCACGAATCCCCACACTCTCCCCCAACCGTGCATCTCTGCAAACACCTGCAAGTGTATTTGTGTGAGAAATTCTAAGAAGTGGAAAGGTGAGTTCAAATACACATTTTGAGAGCTGCAGGAAAACTGGCCTCCAAAGAGACTGCTCTTGCTTGTTTATCTTTCTACTCACAGTACAGGACAAGGCCTCTTTGCCTACATCTTTTTTACTTTTGCCAATGAATTTCATTGAATTTTGAGTGAGACTGAGCATATTTTCATGGACTTATAAGCAATCTGCAGTTCTTTTACCTACTTGTTGAAAATATACTTTCATTTTCTTTATTTGTTTCATTTTTCTATTGAGCTGTCCATCTTTTTCTTACTAATTTCTCCTATTAACTTTATCCTTTTAAAATTCCTTGCTACCCTGAGGAAAGTAACTGCTTATATAATTTATTTTCTTAGTTAACATCTCTTGACTCTGCCTATGTCATTTTTGCTGAAAGGACATTTTTGATTTTCTTGTATTTGATTTTGTCAGTTGGTTCTCAGAAGTGAGCAGTGGGCCTGGGCCGCGGTGCTGTAATCTCGAGGTAACAGGCTCAGCAGTCCTCTAGGAGCAACAGCCCAAAGTCTTTTTTACATCCTGGTGTCCTAAAATATTTACAAATTTTAAGTAAAGATTTTTTTAAAAAGTGTTGACCTTGGTAAATGAACATTTCTCAGGATTGCTTTTACAGTCATAAACATTTTTTAAGCTTTAAAAGTAGGAAAATTTTCTTATTTATGCAAAATGACAAAAATTTTACATACTTGTATATTGGAAGGGCACATCCAAGCATCAAAAACATCAGCCCAATTGCTCCTCCGAAGGACAAACTAATCAAAGCTGCAAAATAAAAAGTCAAGTAGAAATACTAATTAAAGTATTATTACTATTAGCAGTCTGAACATTACTTAAAATCCCAGAAGTAAAAAGCAAAACAATACACAAAAATACAAATGTACTAAAAGTAAGTTATCTTTCAAAGTCTAAGTTACCTAGTCTCAGAATAGGTCTGTTGTAGCATCTTCAAGGCAAAATGAGACAATAATGATTTTCCGAGCCCTGACCAGGTAGCTAGCACACCACCAAATTCCCTTTACTGGCTCCATTCCTAATGAGTGTCTCAATCTGCGAGAGCAATGCTCCTCCAGACATTAGTATTACAGTTCCTGCACAGAATATTACAGTTTTGGAAAGCAGTATATGGAAAAACTCTGCACTGTTGGCTTTACTGGACTTTAGAAGCCCCATCCCGTGGGAAAATCCCACTCAGCTTTTGCTTCTTCTTTTTTTAGATTTGATTTACTTACTTTTAGAGAGAGGGGAATGGAGGGAGAAAGAAGAGAAGAAACCTTTATGTGCTAGAGTTATGTTGATCAGCTGCCTCTCACATGCCCCCTACTGGGGATCTGGTCCGCAACCTCGGCATGTGCCCTGACTGGGAATTGAACCGGCAACCTTTTGGTTCATAGGTGTGCACCCAATCCACTAAGCCACACCAGCCAGGGTAGTTTTTTTTTTTTTTTTTAATTAAGGTCTATTCTCTCTCTCTCTTTTTTTAAAGATTTTATTTATTTTTAGAGAGGGAAGGGAGGGAGAAAGAGAGAGAGAGAGAGACATCAATGTGTGGTTGCTGGGGGCTGTGGCTTGCAAACCAGGCATGTCCCCTGACTGGGAATCGAACCTGCGATGCTTTGGTTCCAGGGTAGTTTTTGCTTCTTGTACATATGTATACCCCCAATATGCACAAAACTGATGAGAAAAAAGTGTCCAAAATGTACAGGATATTGGGGACACCCTTCTGTGGTATCACTATTTTAAGACATTAACTGGCCTGTGAACCAAGGAGTCGCTGGTTCAATTCCCAGTCAGGGTACATGCCTGGGTTGCAGGCCAGGTTCTTGGTAGCGGGAACACCAGAGGCAACCACACATTGATGTTTCTCTTCCTCTCTTTCTCCCTCCCTTCCCCTCTGTCTAAAAATAAAAAATAAAATCTTTAACAACAACAAACAAAAAACCAGCAGGGTAAGGGGGAAGTAGTGCTATTCTAGATACATTAGCCCGGGATGGCATCTCTGAAGAGGTGACACCTGATCAGAGATCTACACGAAATGAGAAACTGGACCATGTGGGTACCTGGGAGAGCACTCCAGGCAGAGGGACATGCACGTGCAGAGGCTCTCCTTACACTGTCCACTTCCCCTTTGTTCAGTTACCACAGCTGTCACTTATATTGATTTGTATTTGTCTTTCCTTTTAAACTGCTCATTTCACGAGAAAAGTTTTTCTGTTGTTGATGCTCATGCACCACTCCTAACACTCAATATTAAATATCTATAGAATTAATGAAAGGAGCCAAAGGGGTGGGCAGATGAAGGGAAGAGGAGGGGGTGTGGAGGAGAAGATAGTGTGCCTGATGCAGCAGAGAAGACACAGCCCTTAACTGAAAGTCAGGAGATGCTGGGTCCTATCTCCTACCAGCCTCCTAATGGCTGTCTAAATAATTACAATTGAGTGTCAGTTCTTTCTTCTATGGGAGTTGGACTAGATCTTAAATGCAAAGAATTCTCTTAACACTAAAGATATTTGTTATAAGATATGCTGAAGAAGTAAAAAACCATCTCTACTTTTTAATGTGGTTGACAAACAGCTAAGTTCACCACTATAGATACTATATAATAATACCTTATTTTTTCAGAAGCCATTTACCCAGAATATAGCTTAGAATCCTGGAGGAAAAGGTGGTCACTAAAGAGACCAAATGTATGTCACAGAGCCTATACACTAAAGCCAACATTCTTTATACACAGACCCTTAGGCTCTCATTCAGAGGTTATTTGTTCATGTTTTATAATACAATCAGTGTGTGAATTTCAGAACAAAAAATTTATTTAAAAAATCATCTATGCTCATTTATAAATATATTTTCAATAGAAAATCATGTACCCAGAACAAAATTAAGTAAAAAGTCACTTTTCCTCCCAGAAAAGATCAGTTACCTATAACTTATGACACAAAATTTTTTAAGTTTCATGATCTTGTTCTCCACATTGAAACAAATGAAAAAGTGGAATGAGATGAACTGCATTTAAGCAGATCTGTCCTCTGACAGATCTCCTGACAGGGGGGAGACTGAAAAAAATTTTGAATCAGGCAGAAAAATTCTCAAAAAGCATACCAGTGTTTGGTCATCTTGGTCAAAAGGCCAGTAGCTTTAGGGCTCAGTCTCTGAGGGTAACTGTTTTGTCACAGAGAACAACTGTTTTATTCTTATCATCAGAAAGGGAAGTCTTGCTGTGGCTGGTGTAGCTCAGTGGATTGAGTGTGGGCTACGAACCAAAGCATCGCAGGTTCGATTCCCAGTCAGGGCACATGCCTGGGTTGCAGGCCATGGCCCCCAGCAACCACACATTGTTTCTCTCTTTCTCTTTCTCCCTCCCTTCCCTCTCTAAAAATAAATATAAATAAAATCTTAAACAAAAAGGGAAGTCTAAATTCTGGTAATGAAACACAACTTCTTTAAAAAACATAAGGAACTAAAATGAGATAAGATTCAGGTGTGAAAAGTAATTTTACGTGACCTCTCATTTCCTGGTCACAGGGGACCAAAGCCAATGGGGTTGAGCAAATTGGTCAGAAGTGCTTTCCCAAGTCTTGTCAAGTGTCTCCAGTCTTATGAAATTAGCAACTAGGTTCATTTATATACAAATTTCATCATTAGTGTATAAATGCTTGTCCTAGATGACACATCAGCAAGACAAAAATTTATACTGTAATTGAGTGATGCAACACTTGGCAAGGAAACTTAGATGAGTCTGGTTTCTCTTCCCAAAGCGTCTACCCTAGGGACCGCACAGCCCAATCACCTACACTCTCCAGAGACAGGGTGCTGGTTCAGTGATTACAGAGAAACTACAGTAGCAGGGGGCACCAGTTCCTAACCTAAGCATTACCAGAAAAACCCATGATATAGCAAAGCAATAGGCAAGCATCTCAATAGGAAGTACTGGACTTCAATTGTAGCAACACTCTTTAATATAAATAGACCAACAGGAAGAAAATATCCTGATAAACAGTCATAATCATAACAATCAGAAGGCATTACTGAAACCAAAATTGTTAAGTACAATTCCATCTGAGACACTTTCACCCAGTAAATGTTTATGCAGGTTTACAGGAAGAAATTAGTTATTTTAAGAAAGAGACTCCTGCATTAATGACACTGAAGAAATGGGAACCTGGCAACATCCTAAAAACCACAGCCGTCTACCGTAACTGCCTTTCACACAAGGACTTGAAAAGGTCTATTATGGTTCGAAAGGAGATTATGAAGTGCTGCAGCTGCACAGATGACCACGTTTTACATGGGAAACAAAATGTTTTCAGAAATTTAAAATAAACACGAAATGGCAAAAAAAAATGTGAAAGAGGCTCAAAAGGTCTCCGTGGAGGATATAAAATACACAGAAAAAAAACACTATCAAAGTTTTTCACTTCCTGCTTCGCTGCCCCTTTTACAAAGCCGCAGGTCAGGAAATCGGTGAAGTTTGTCGTCAAATTGAAAACGCTGGTCACTGGTATCAGTTTCTAATCACAACAACAGAACTACCAGTTGAAAAAACCGCAACATTCCTATATTCCTACTTCTAAAGAAATATACACTCAAACGACTAATTGTTCATTGAGGTGTAACACTATTTTAACTTTAAAAAGCTCAACTAAATAAAAACTTTCAAATGTGAAAAAGCCTCAACGTGCAAGTGTGGGAGAGGGCAGAAAACAGGAACACTTTGGAGTCGCTGAGAAGGTGTTAGTAAACGGCACAAACGCCACAAATCAAAATGCAGGTTTTAGGAGCGTGGAAAGCCTCGAGCGCGGCTCCCGAGACGGAATGTGGTCGCCGAGGTTTCGGGAGTAACCGTCCTTAACCCTTCCAGGGCTAATCCTTCCTGAGCGACTCGGTTCGGCTCAGCACCCGAAGATCGCACTAGTGCCTTTAAGTGGGAAATGACACTGATTTTCCGTAACTGGCATCTCTAGTCATCTCGACGCCCTTAAACCCCACACTCCGCCCTCCTCCTCGGATGCAAACTCCTGCAAAAGGAGTTGCTGCGGGACTTTAAACGGACCACAAACCACTTCATTTTTTGCACGGGGGGCGATGGGTGGAGAGGGACAGGCTGCCGAGATCAGCTGAAAGTAGGGGCTGACGCAGAAGCCGCGGTCCCCTCGGTCCTTTCACCGAGAACGCCGCGCCCACCGCGGCACCGCGGGCCAGGGCGGGGGTCAGGGGTCGGTCTCCGGCGCAGGACCCCGCGGCGCGCGCTCCGGCCGGGGCGGCGGCGTGCGGGGGCCGCGCGGGACCCTCCGTCCCCGCGCCGGGCGGCCACTCAGCGCTCCCGCGCCCTGCATCCCAGGCCCACCTTTGATGCCGGCCATGGCGGTAACGTCCCTCTTGGCTCCAGGACCCGAGGCGGCGGCGGCGGCCGGGAGACCAGAGACGCGCGGCTGTAGCAGCCACCAGACAACACCCGGAAGTGCGCGACGCAGCACTTCCGCCGGCGGCTCGCACTCGCGCAGGGGTGCGGGGGGCGTGGGGGACGCGCGGGACGCGCGGGCTTGGGACTGGGAGGCCGACCCCTTCCTTCGCTCTCAGCTACCCGGCAGATCGCCGCCCTCGGAGGCTGTCCTCCTCAGCCCCGCTTCCGGGGCGTGCCGGCGCCGTCCCCCAGACGCTTCTCAGGCTTGGCGGAAGCTCCATTCCGAAGCTCCTTCGGCATCCCGAAATGTCGCGGAGTCTTTGATGAGCAGGGGTCGCCAGTAGCTGCCGACCTTCGGAAGGCACGGTGTGATGCCTTTGGGGGAGAATTTTGCGATTCTCAAGGCGCATCCATTTCTCTCTCTTCCCAGCCTTGTAATAAAGGTGGAAGGAAGGCTAGTTGCCTGTCTGCACTTGGCTCCTGGGTTTCCGACTCAGAACTAGGTTTCTGGTGAGACCCACCTCCGGAGAAAGCAGTGGGACCGGTAAATGGTGGATTTAATACAAACCCAGTCTCTTGGGAGTCTGAGAATCGCCAGGTTTTTCGGGTAGTAACAGGGCTAGAAAAATAAGGAAAAAGCAGAGGTACAAATACACTTATTTTAACTCATCATAGAAATTTATTGAACATTTACTATGTGTTGGCAATAGGGCAAGTCACTGAGGTCACCAAACTGGGTACGGATTGTACTATTCAGGAGTTTCTAGTTCAGTGAGACACATACAAAACAGCATGAGATACAACAGCGATAATTGCTAGGGTAATAGGTAAATAGTTCTATGAAAGCCTTCGATTTAGATCAGTCATAAGATTTCCCGGAGGGAGGAACGACAGAGGGACGTACAGATATGTAACTAGAGAAGAAGGAAAAGCCATCCCGGGGCAGGATTGTTTGTGAGCGGGGTGGGGGTGATGAGTTTGGGCGGCGGACTCTGGGAGCGTAGGACTTGGTCCTCTGGAGAGAAGGTCAGTGGGATTGCTGGGGTTGGGGCTGGGCAGTATGGTTGGTGATACAGCAGGGTCCTATAGAATGAGGCCGTCCCCCCGCCCCTTCTGAGCGGTAAGAATCTTTTGAAGGGTTTTAAAAAGATACAAGTGGAGGTGGCTAATGCAAAATTTGAATTTAAATCTTTTCCGTTAAGGGACGAAGATAAGATGGCGAATAAAACCTTGTTGAGTGAATGGTTAGAAGACATGTTTCCAACATGCTTTAAAATGAGAGATACTGGGGAGGTAAAGATAGTCTTCACCCTGCTCCCTTCCACCACTTCCAAGCTTGAATTTAAAAAAAAACCCAACATTCTAAAACAGGTCTTTTCTTAAGGCTTAATGCCATAAGTAAGTCTATAGGTGCCTTGTGGAGAAGAATTTTTTTCAGTTCAAGTTGGTGCAAAAAATTCTGCCACCTTCTGTGCCACGAAGAAAGAGTTTCCATTTAAAGACTGTGGTAGCAAAACCACAGGCACACTTGAACATATGTTGTGGAAATGCTGTTTAGACAGCCTGTGAATCACTAGCCCTCTTTTCTAAACTGAAGTAGACTTATGCGTCCTGCCGTCCAACCATCTTGAAGGGGATAGGTGGAATTTCTGGAGAAGTAAATGATTCCATCCCAAATAGTCACTTCTAACATTTTGTTTCACAGGCATCCTTAAAAACAGGGATGGTTGAGGGAACATAGCAGAGAGATAGCTGATCAGTGGTGGTGTATTGGGAAGTGATAGCTTCTTATCTCACAGGCTCATGGCTTGGCTCTTGGGGAAAGTTCACATTTTAGTAAGCCTTTTGAAGCTTCCCAAAACCCCAGTGGCAGAGTTAAATGCTAGTCCCTTAGTTTCCTCCCGTGAATATAATGGATTGGGCATTGTAGACGTTCATTCTTGATAACATTTATGGGCAACTAGGATTGTTCTTTAGGTTAGAGGGGACTTTTGCTTCTGTGGTCCCTGAATCCTAAGAGTTTGTCCTTTGACTTTTTCATGAGGTCCACAATGTTTCTTGGAAGAAAATACTACACTAAGGACTATTTTTGGTTTATGGATGTCTAGAGTTACTTGAGACGTTAAAAACAGCATGTCCAAATGTATTTCAAGGACCACTCCAGATATTCCAGAATTTTTGTGGGCAGAATCCAGGAATCTGAGATTTTAATAAGAACCCTAAAGATTTCCTATGCAAACTGAAGCTCGAAAGTAATTGTGTTAAAGGGTAAGAATGTCAGGTGTTTTTTTTTTTTTTTAAATGTATTTATTTTAGAGAGAGAGGAAGGGGGAGAGAAAGAGAGAAGCATCAATTTGTTGTTCCACTTATTGATGCACTCAATGGTGGCTTGTATGGGTCCTGACCAGGGATTGAACCTGCAACCTTGGTGTATCTGGACAATGCTCTACCTCAGTGGACCCCAACCTTTTTGGCACCAGGAACCACATTCATGAAAGACAACTTTTCCATTAACCAGGGCAGGGGGATGTTTTCAGGATGATTCGTAAGCATTGCATTCAAGCTCACCTGGTCCACTCCATGGCCTGGAAGTTGGGGACTCCTGCTCTAACCAATTGAGCTACCCAATCAGGGCAGTTTTCTTTACCAGTTTGCCAAGTGAATCCTAAACATTAGTAATGTTATATCCTTTAAATGTTCTCTCAGTATTCTTATATATTAGTTAACCTCTCATAGTTTCAGAACTTTTCATTCAGATGGTTGCTGTCCTCCAAAGTTAATTCACAAAGATGGGAATGGGGCTGAAAGAGCTGTTATTTATCGAGCAGCTGCTGTGTGCCTAATGCTTTAAACATTCATCTGATTTAATCCTCCCTACAATTTTGTTAATTTGGAATTAATACCTCTTACAGATCAAGCCACAGAACCCCCAGAGAAGATTTTAGTTTTAGTTTTAAAAAACTTTATTTTGGAAAATTTTAAATATATAAAAAAGTATTCCAAATAGTATGATGAACTTCAGTGAACCTTCAGCTACCCTTAACAGCACATGGTCAATGTTTTATCTCTTTTCCCCATCAACTTCCTCCTACCTCCCATATTATTTTGAAGGAAATTCTAGATATAACTTTTTATCTTTGATATTTCAGTGTTTCTAAAAGGATCTTAAAAATAACATAGTCATAGTACATGTATCACATCTGAAAAATGATTCTTTAATATCAATATATAATGATATTAAAGAATCATTTCCAATTTCCAATTGTCTTATAAATACCATTTACTTTATAGTTTGTTTAAACCAGGACCCAAATCAGGTTCCCACATTGTTACTGCCATATCTAAATTCTCCCCTTAGACATTGTAGTTCTTCCTGGGGTGTTAAATGGTGTCTTCATTTTGGTAACTACCAAATTTACCTTAGCTTTGAAATTTAGACTTGTATATCCAAGTGTCTATTTGACATGTCTACCTGGATGCCTACTTCAATCTCAACATGTTGAGAATAAAATTCTCTGTTATCTTTATTCCATTCATGCTTGGTCCCTCTCTGATACCACTGTTCTGCCTCCTCTTGTTCCACTCTTCCCCTATCTAACTTTGCTGTAGTTGTACTGGCTTTGTTTGTCTCTCTCACCCCCCAAATTTTGTTTTACTTACTGCTGATCCCCTGTGCCTGGAACAGTATCTGGCATGTACTATTATTTACTGATAGATACTTAATATATAAATGCATGGTCAAATTAGTGAATGAGTTGCTCAAAACACAAAGCCCGGCTTCTGCATCCACTGTTCACCAGGAGGGCATGAAGGCTCTTCCTCTGATCTTTGGCCGATTCTCATCATTCAGGTCTCAAAGCTTCGAAATCACTTGCTAAGGAAGGTCCTCCCTCCTTGAACAAGTCACCTCCCAGTCTCCATCACCCTGTTTTATTTTCACCTATGCACTTATGATTGACAATTACCTTAATTTATCAATTTATTACTATTTATTACTTAGTTTTGTGTGTCCTATCCCACTTCAATGTAAAATGCCTGAGTACAGGGACCTTGGCTGTATCCATGCCTAAAACGGTACCCGACACATATTAGGCATTCAGTCTATATAAGTTGAGTGAATGAATGAGAGCCTCCTAGAATTTTCTTTGGTTGATTCTTTATTTAGGCAGTAATTTCTCTTCCTGATATTTTCTAAACTCTTACTGCCACCACGCAGAAGGAAATATGTGAAGGTTCTGAGCCTCTAAAACGAGACATTATATTTCCATGTTATCTTTTGGTCGAATTCTCTCTGTAGCCAGCTAGGTGCTGAAAACAAAGTTGAGCGAGGCACACCAACTTCCCAGGGAAGGTTACTGAGGTTTTGGAGATACCTAACTTGGCTGACTACATACACCTTAGATTTTGCATCACGATGATTTCATTCTTCCCCAACCTCAGCACCTACGCAAAGAATCGGGACAGCAGCCCTTGGCCCCGCCCGGAGATTGCGTCACTCCTTTCGCTCCGCCCTCAACCGCTGCGCCCAGTCCCCCGCCGCTCTGAGCCTCAGGGGCGGGGCCAGCGGCGTCCACTCAAGATCCCAAAAGCGCCGCAGCGGCAGTGACGTGAGGCAGGCGCACGGACAACCGTAGCTGTTGCGACTCTGCTGACCGACTGTCCCTTATTCGAGGCCGGAATTCCTGGCGTCCCTGTGCAGCTGCGCGCGGATTTCCACAGATCCGATTCCCGTCCACGAGTGCCTGGCAGCCGCACACCGTCTTCGCCCAGCGCCATGGCTGCGGCCGGTGGGCCGGGCGCGGATAGACGCTGCCTTTTCCTCGGTCTCTTTTTGCTTCTGATCGTGGGCCCTGCCCAGGGCTGGAAAGACCCAGGTGAGTGCCGTCTTCACTTGCCCCTTCCTGTCGCCTTTTCGCTTGCTTTGAGAGGCCCCGAGGGCGACGATTTTTGTTCGCCGCCCCTTGAGCTTTTCTGCCCTAATTCCTCTTTTTCGGCTCCTTCGCTTTTCATCCGTGCCCTTCTGGCGCCTTCTCGCTTCCCAGGCGTCAGACGGGAGAGTGGGGACTGTTGGGGAGTTGATGGAGCGGGACAACTCAGTATTCCTAACGTCCCCGTTCTTCCCTGGACTCCTAAAGCTTGCCCACCTTCACCTTGCTCGGGCTACGGCCCTGATCCTGGGAGTCTGGCTGGAAAGCCCGACACTCACCTGCGCGTCTTGCTTTGTTGTCCTGCCTGTCTGAGGTCTTCGACTCTGGCTGTTGTCATGGCTGCCTGTTGCTATGGCTGGCGGTTGCTTTGACACCGGCTGCGTCTGAGTCACACTCCACCTGACCCGGCCGCAAGCCTGTAGGTAGGTTAGCAGAATCATGTTTACCGGAACCGAACTCCTGCTTCTTCTGACCGTTACAGTGAACTACATTGGGTTACACCAGCTTTCCTCATTGTTTTTCACCGTACTCTAGAACTTAAGAAATATTTTCATCTTATTTTTTTTGTGTGTGATGGGACATGATAAATGATTTTTAGGGAAAAGTTTCTTTAATTACTGATATTAGGATTATCTAAAGAATTTTTTATGGGATCAATAATATTACTTGTAATTAATATATGTACACGTCTGTATACATCACATATATACTGATTTCCTTTTAATAAGTGATGAGTGCTATTAAATTAGAATTAAAAATGATTTTGAAACATTTAAAATTTTGTTTTTGCCCTGAGGAGTAGAGATGTTAAGGCCTGGTGGAAAGTGTACCAATATTGCATATGTGATTTGGTGATAGGAAATGCCTATGGTTTTGAACTTAAGCAACCGATTTATTTCTGTAATTTCCCATTTTATTCTTGAATGCTGAAATGAGAGAGAAGGTGTATTTGCAAATACTTGACTTTGAGTAACCCATTTGATGTGGGTGTTTTATTACTGCTAAATAAAATGCCAAGTTAGATTTAAATGTCTGTACATTTTCCTTATGTGTTCCTAGAAAGTTGTATATAAATAGACTTTGATTAGAATTATAATTTAAAAACCGGAATGAAAAATGAATTATTTGAATCCTCAAGGAATACTTAAATATAAAAAGGAAGTTTACAGATGAAGAGTCAGGGGAATTTAAAAAACAAATTTGTTTATTTATTATTTAAATAAGATTCAAGTGTACGTTTTTCTGATACATGATAGAAATGTACACTTTTATTTTTTCCTTATTTCTATGATATGTGATCTGTATATTGCATTATGTGACTACTACCCAAAGTCAAATCATCTTCTGTCACCATATATTTGGCTCCCTTTATCCTTTATTCTTCTCCCACGTCCTTCCCTCTTGGTAACCACCATGCTGTTATCTGTCTGTGTCTATGAATTTCAGTTTTATATTCCACATATGAGTGAAATTATGTGGTTCTTAGCTTTTTCTGACTGGCTTATTTCACTTAGCATAATATTCTCAAGGTCCATCCATGTGTTTGCAAATGGCAGAACTTCTTAAGATTTTATTTATTTTTAGAGAGAACGGGAGGGAGGGAGAAAGAGAGGGAGAGAAACATCAATGTATGGTTGCCTCTCACAGGCCCCCTACTGGGGACCTGGCTGGCAACCCAGGCCCCTTTGGTTCACTGGCGGGTGCTCAATCCACTGAGCTACAGCAGTCCAGGGCAGTATTGGCAGTATTTCATCTTTTCTTATGAACCGAATCTTCTTTACCTATTCCTCTGTTGAAGGACACTTTGATTGTCTCTGTTTCTTGGCCACTGTGAGTAATGCTGCAGTGAACAGAGGGATGTATAAATCTTTGTGAATAACTGTTTTCGAGTTTTTCAGGTAGATAGCAGAAGGAGGATTGCTGAGTCATATGTTAACCCTAATTTTAGTTTTTTGAGGACTTGCCATGCTGTTTTCCATACTGTCTGTACCAGTTTACATTCCCAGCAGCAGTGAATGAAGTTTTCTTTTTCTGCACTGTCTCTCCAGCATTTGTCATTACTCCTCTTGTTGATAATGGCCATTCTAACAGCTGTGAGGTGGTAGAGGTGGTATTGCATTGTAGCCTTGATTTGCATTTCCCCAATAGCTAGTGAAGTTCAACATCTTTCCCTGGATCTGATGGCTGTTTGTATGGCTTCTTGGGAGAGGTGTCTGTTCAGGTCCTCAGCCCATTTTTTAATTGGATTGTTTGTTTGGTGTTGAGTTGTCAGAGCTTTTGAATTTTTAAAGACATTTCTTCATTTTCTTTTTCTAGCCTATTGAGATGTTGGAAGCTTTCCTGATTCCTTGTCTTTTGTATGTGACCTGTTTTCCCCCTTTTCTTCTGGCAGTTATTGTCTACAGTGCTCTAAGATTTCCCAGTGAGGGCCTTTGTGGGGTTCTGGTTTGAGGCCGTTTTCTTTTATTATGACAGCTCTCATCCTTCGGTTGAGGGAGCTTCTCTTGAAGTGTATCACTGAAGTTTGTTCCATCTAATTTCTCCACCCTTTCTTTCTGGAACCCCTGTTGGGTTTTTGGAGTTCCTGAACCGGTCCTGTAATCCACCTCCCTCTCTCTTTGTATCTTTTTGCTCTGCCTTCTAGATTTTCTTACCCTTAACTTCTAATAGTTCTATTGAGTTTTTCATCTCAAGCTGCCATGATTTTAATTTCCAGGAACTCTTCTCTGGAAGAGAAGTTTTGTTCTCTGAGTGTTTCCTTTAAAAATGATTGTTTCATATATCTTTGAGGATATCATAGATGTAAATATTTATATAAAAAGTTTTCTTCTCCCTGTATAGTCTCTCTTTTCTCCAGCTTGCTTCTGTGGTTTGTTTTGGCCTGGTTAGTGTTCCATGTTAGGGGCTTTCCTCATGTTTTTAGTAGTTCTTGGCTCTCTGTTCAAAATTAAGGGTGTGAACCCAAAAGCTGGTTGGAAGCTGTCATTATATGGTTGGTGCTTTTGGACTTTGAATTTTACTGCGGGATGATCTGGTGACTGTAGGGTTACTTGGGTGATTCTTTTTTGGGGAAACTTCTGATGTTGATATATTTAAGTATTCTTTTTAAGAATTTACTTATTTTTAGAGAGAGGGGAAGGGAGGGAGAAAGAGAGGGAGAGAAACATAGATGGGAGAGGGAAACATCCACAGGTTGCCTCTCGCACATGCTGTGACTGCACCCAGAGCAGGACCTAACCTGCAATCCAGGCTCATGCCCTGACCAGCAATCTTTTGCTTTGCTGGGAGGACACCCAACCTACTGAGCCACACTGGTCAGGACGGAAACTTTAATTAATCCATTTATCTGTTGACAGACATTTAAGTCATTAAATGTGCTTCAGGAACATCGATGTATATTTTTTGCCACTTTAATTAACCACTAATGTTGTTGTGTAGTAGTACATTTCAGGTTAATGAACTTTTTGGTCTTATTTTACAAAATTGATGTAGAACTTGTGATATAGAAGCAGTTTGGCGGGGGGCATCCAGCCTGAAATGAAGGGAGGCCTTAACAGGGTGACCACGTGAAGTTTGTGGGAGAGATTGAATGTAGTGGGTACAGCTTTGGGGGGCTGTTTCATCTTCACTTAGTCGTCCTCAAAAGGCGAGAATGACCATCTATAGAATGACAGAGTTTTTTTCATCTGTGTTTGCCAAGACATTCACTCTCTGCTCTGTTCTTTGTGTTTCAGACAGAGTATTGTTGCGGGACGTGAACGCTCTTACCCTCCACCATGACCGCTATACCACCTCCCGTAGGCTGGATCCGATCCCACAGTTGAAATGTGTTGGGGGCACAGCTGGGTGTGATTCTTATACGCCGAAAGTCGTTCAGTGCCAGAACAGAGGCTGGGATGGTTTCGATGTGCAGGTAATGTTCATTACATTGATGGTAGTCTAAATGGAATTTTTATTCAATAAAGTGTTTATTGGGCCATTATCAGTAATTTTGGGAAGCACATAATAGAAAATCTCAGGTTAACCTAAACTATGTAAATATAAGTAAGTCATTTATTCTTCAGAAGAAACATCCTCTAAAAGAAATGAACTGATTTTAAAGCCTGGAAGTATTCATTGTAATTTTCATTCCATAACTTCTTTCTTTCTTTTTTATTTTAAAGATTTTATTTATTTATTTTTAGAGAGTGAAGGGAGTGAGAAAGAGAGAGAGAGAGAAACATCAATGTGCAGTTGCTGGGGGCCATGGCCTGCAACCTAGGCATGTGTCCTGACTGGGAATCAAACCTGTGATGCCTGGTTCGCATAACTTCTTTCTAAGACATTAGTAAATTTTTAAAACTCTTCATGTACTCTGGGGGAATACAGGAGTTCTGCTGGTTGTCATTTTTTTTTGTCATTTCCTCAAAGAAAACTACCCTTGAGAAATAAAGTTAAGATGGTAAGGAGTTGTAGGCTGTAAACAGTTGGTGTACACGTGTCCCTTTTGTGCTTCAAACACTTGATTTTGAAATTGTTTTAGAACTGAGGGTGGCTACTTCTGAACAAAAACATTTCAGTGGCCTTTATTTGTTTTGTCTTTAGGACTCTGACATTTTGTACTTAGGGTGGACCATCTTCTTGAAGTTCCAAAATTTGTTGTATAGAAACAGAATAGATTTTCTTAAATGAATTCAGTTAAAATTAATACTAATATATTTCTACTTTGTACTCTGCCCTCCTGCTTTCAAAAAGGATTTGAGACAACTAGTCATTTGCAAGAAACCTCTGTTGATGGTTTCCCCTTCTGTCAGCATGGTCACCCATGTGCACGGCCTGTGCAGTTCAGAGAGAGGGTTCCTGTTTACTGCGTGCTAATTATTTCACACCATTTTCCCCCAGTGTTGCTAACCAAATCACAGAATCTCCAGGTTAAAGCAGAATCCTGCTCATTTTACTTTTATAGCCTTTTTTTAAAAAAAAATATTTCATTCATTTATTTTTAAATGGGAAGGGAGAGGGAGAAAGAGAGAAACATCAGTGTGTGGTTGCCTTTTGTGCACCCCTCAACTTGGGACCTGGCCTGCAACCAAGGCATGTGCTATCACTGGGAATCGAACCAGTGACCTCTCCGTTTGCAGGCCGAGGCTCAATCCACTGAGCCACACCAGCCAGGGCAGCTTTTACAGTCTCAATGGGGAAAAAAAGATACTAATGGTAAAGTCATTCATTAAACACATGAAATTGCACACAAGAGTGGATTACTAAAGAAACTCTCCCTAGTAGAAGAGCTAAGATATGCATTCAAATTACATGTAGGTGCCAACAAAGTGTTATCAAGTCCTGTCATTCATAACAGTGGAGGGACTGGGGAAGACTTAGAGAAGGTATGTGCTGTGTTAGGAAGGAAGGGTAAGATTTTTAGAGCGGAACAGACAGAGAAGGGAATAGCATGAGCAGAGACATGTGGCGGATATCATACACTGACTTGCGTTTAGTAGCAGAAGGGAGCCTGTTCTGATTCTAAAAATTTGATTTGGCCACTTTTAATATACACTATTAAGGAAATGAAAATTAACGTGAGATACCAATAGAAATTTAGCTTTCTTTATTTATCGAAATCAGCAAACTTATAAATCTTCTTCCAAATAAAATTATTTAAAAAATAAAATGATATAGCAACAACAACAAGGACATCAAAATAGAAAAATTGCATTATCCAAATGTAAAACTTTTGGGCTTCAAAGGACACCATCAAAAAAGTGAAAAGAAAGCTACACAGTGGGAGAAAGCTTTTCAAATCATGCATCTGATAGGAGACTGGTATCTAGAGTATAGAAAGAATTATTATAACTCACTAAGAAGACAGCCAAATTTGAAAGTGGGCAAAACATCTAACTAGACGTTTCTTCAAAGAAGGTAGGCAGATGACCAACAAATGCATGAAAAAATGCTCAGCATCATTAGCCACCAGGGAAAAACAAGTTAAAACCATAATAAGGTACCAGTTAACACCCAATAGGAAGCTATAATCTACAAGACACAATAACAAATGTTGGTGAGGATGTGCAGAAACTCTCTTTACATTGCTGTTAGGAGTTAAATGGCACAGCCAATTTGGATAACTGTCTGGCAGTTCTCCTAAAGGTTAAACACAGAATTACCCCAGCCATTACGGTCCTAGGAATATGCCCAAGAGAATTGAAAACATGTCCACACAAAAATTTATACATACATGTTTTTAGCAGCATCATTGATAATAGCCAAAAACTAGGAACAACTCAAATGTCCATTGTGATGAATGAATAAACAAAATAGGCACATCCAAGGAATGAAGTACTGACATGCTGCATCATGGTGTTGACCTTGACAATATTATGCTAAGGGAAAGAAGCCAGTCATTTAGGAGCACAGGACGTGTCCAGAGTAGGGAACTCCATATAGACTGACTGGTGGCTGCTTAGGGCTGGGAGATCCGGGGGAAATGGGGAGTGAATGCTGGTGGATATGAGATTTCTTTTGGGGGCAATAAAAATATCCTCAAATTGATTGTGGTGATAGTTTTAGTATATTCAACACTGTGAATGTACTAAAAACCATTGAAATGGGTGAATGTATATTATGTGAACTATGCCTCAATAAAGCTGTTATAAAAATGAAAATGGTGTATCTGAAGTTTGAGAGGAGACAATTTGTTTTCCTCTTACAGAAAAACTTACAGGAAGGCAATAGAACCAATCAAATCTGTTTTAGTTTGTGTCTCTTTAAATGTTGTATAAGAGGCATGTTATCTATTCAGCTCAAAATGTAGTTATAGAATTTAAATTAAGCCTGGGCTTCTTTTTTTAAGTTGGAAATTTTAGAGGCTAGCGTGGATTCTTTTTGCATTTTTTGAAATACCTTAAAAAACCTTAAAAGAATTACTTACAGTATTGGACCCTGGGAAGTTCATGGTTTTAAAAAATTTGTGTAGAAAAGTTTTTTCTCAGAAGGTTATAGACTATCTCTGATACTATATGGAGCTACCAGATCTTCACATATGATGCTGAGTTTTGAGCCTTAACATTAAAAACACCCCTGTTTTAAAAGAAAGCATCTTGAACAGCAGTGGTAAAAAGTTGACATGTAGAAAATTTGCTGTAACGTGTGAATTAGGGAATACTTAATATGTACGAAGTAATTCCCCCATCTATATGTAAAGAGTAAGGAACAGAGAGTTCCGGCCAAGATGGAGGCATAGGCAGTCGCATTGTGCTTCCTCGAGCAACCAAAACTAAAGACAACAAAAATTGAGAAACAATAAACAACCAGAACAGAGAGAAATTAATTGAACAGAAGTCGGGCTCCAGTACATCCAGACTGGTAAGGAGCAGCGGAGTCGGGAGGCCTGCGAAGTGGGGTCGAGGGGTCCCGGCGGGAAGAGGCGCTGGCTGGTGGGCGCGCAGGGTGCAGAGGCAGCGGACGGACCGGTGGCGGACGCTGGGCGCGGAAGCGCGGAGGCGGCTAGCAGACCCAGTGAGGGGCTCAGGGCAGCTGGCTGTCCGCAGCCACACGTTTGCGCACAAACTAAGCGAAAACGGGCAGCGCCGCCGCGTTTCAAAGCTTAAGAGCCCCATGTGGGAACTGAGGCCGGGAGACTCTCCCAGCCTCACAGGAGACTTCTCGGGGAAGCCCACAGAGTCCGAGAAAGTGCACCAGCCCACCGCCTGGGAGCCAGCACAGCAAGGGCCCAGTTTGCTTGTGGGAGGCGGCAGGGGGGACTGGGGTCCTGGAGAGAGTGGAGCAGGCGCCATTGTTCCCTCTCAGACCCCGCCCCCACATACAACGTCACAACCCAGCGATTGGGGTGCCCCACCCCGTGAACACCTAAGGCTTCGCCGCCCTTATGAAACAGCCGCAACCAAACCAAAGGAAAATTAAAAAGATGGCTCAAACAGATTTGAAAGCCCCAGAACCAATTTTTTTAAGTGACCAAGAAATTGCCGAATTACCAGATGCACAGTTCAAAGCACTGGTGATCAGGAAGCTCACAGAATTGGTTGACTTTGGACATAAATTAGATGAACAAATGCAGGCTACGATAAGAGAAATGAAG